>ML825985.1:0-10254 GCA_009831015.1 Picea engelmannii | reverse complement strand
TTTTGAAAAAAAGACATGCTTTATTGACTGCTTGAAGGATTTGTTACTCGTCATAAACATCATGATGTTTGTTGTTACACATAAACCCATTTGCGTCATGAATGTATTCCTCCATTTCTCCTTCAAAGAAGATTGTTCATCCCTGTGTTGAAGCCCATCTTCCATTGAATTATCCTTCATGACTTCGTACATGCATATCTTTCTGAGTCACATACATCTCTTTAGTTTTTTTAGTTTAGTTTTCCTTGTCAATAAAACTATCCATCTCCCTTTCCATGACTACATTGCCTTGCCATATAGACTGTTACTACTGAGATATTTTCATTTATAGTCCTACCACTCTTTTTATCAGAATTCACGTTGACTGATGTGGGATTCCTTAAGGCCCACCTTTAAACAAGTCTTTCCCCATCGACCTCAACACCTTATCTGGGATATAGAATAGAGTCCATTTTGAGTACCTAGAGGCTTGCATGCCTTAATGACAAGTTCTCTCGCTGACAATCATGGGAATACATCAATTTCCCTTGATTGTCAGATCTTGTAAGTGGCTCGACATCATCTCATTCATTCACACTTCACAAGATGTACTCGGGTACCTTGGCACTCATTGACATCAATGATGAGTTGCCTCACATTGTTTAATGACATTCATCATTGGTCAGTAATCCAATTACTTCTTTTCATGCTCGACATTGACGCATTCATTCGCATGATTAGAATTGTACCATTAGGTTTAGAAGCGGGTGAAGACTATACACTTTTCATGACTCTATCAGCAGTTATAGCAGCATGACTTCATTTATACGAGAGTACCACAGTTCCGCTTTCATACTTTCTCTTTTCCATGATTCATTCAGCAGCAGTTTAGATTCCTCCACTCCACATTCTCAGATCCAGCAGACAGTAGTTGCCGCTATGGCAACAGTCACTTTTCACATGATCCTACAGTAGTGACATCTTCCATGCTCTAGTAGCCACATCGTTCATATTCTTATTGCATAGTTCATCAACATTTTGGGTAAGTGGAGGTATGTTATTTTCTAAACTTTAATCAGGTAATTCCTCAACTGCTAGCAATGAATAATTTGGAAAATTCCCTCACCAAGTTCCCTTTCCTTTTCAATTCTACAAATTATGCCACGTTTCATGAGGACATGCAACCAGTTTAGTTGGGGGGTAGGAGACTTTATACACTATCATCACTCCAATTTTCCACTACCATCATTCCATTGTTTCGTCTCATTTACCATTTATGAACATTTCTTTTCCAACGATACTCTGTTTCACTTTGATTCATAAACATTCTTATACATACTGGCATGATTCACACATATACAAAAAAGGGTTTTCTTATACTCAGTGATTTTTTCCTTATGCACATTGATAGCATATATTTTCTAGTAAGAATATGGGCAAATTATTATCATAACAATAAGAGAACAAATAAAAAAATGAATGTTGTTAACACAAGAACCAACATTCTTTATATTCATGGTTGTCACACAAGAACCAACCATAAGAAAATGTCAGTTGTTACTCATGTAAAACCCATCCTGGAAATATTTATTATCATCACTCAAAGACAACATTCAGATCCCAAAAATTTCTTGAGAAGATCCATGCACAGTTGCATGAGGACATGGAACAAGTTAATTTGGGGGGTATGTTGGGGCTCAGAAATGTCCTATTTTCATCCACCTTTCCCTTCATCATTCTCCATATTTCATTGCCCCATTAACCTTTCACGATATCATTTCCATAAATATACTTGGGTTTCACCTTATTGTTCTCCACTTTATTAATTTTAGTATTAAAAGGGAATTTGTGATTAAATGTTAGAAAATCGACATGTTTTCATATATATCTAAAAAATGTGCAATCTTTGTAATGTGTAGGAATATGAGAAGGATTAATTCAAAAGGGCTTCTCGAATACTTCCTCCACCATTTCAACATTTGAGGATATAATTCAAGCCCATTCCAAGGAGAAGATTGTGGATATTTGGTTGGAATATCTTATCCAAGATATATGAGATATATGTGTGAGGATTTGAAGGGATTATATTTTGTAATAATGGGAAATAAGTTGAGAGAAAAGTGGATATGTAATAATGAGATGGTTATCTTATCTTCAAGGCTCTCATGTATAAAAGAGAGTGCTCTCTCTTCATGAGGGAGTAGTAAAGAGTAATCAAGTAATTAGAGTAGTAATCAAGTAGAGAATTAGAGTAGTCATTAATGGTAGCCATTTGGATTTGAAAGAAAGGGATTCTTAGCTTTGATTCATGGTTTTGGTTTTCATGCTTTCATTATTCTGTTATGAAGATTGATTTGATTATTGTAATATAAGATCTCTTCATTGGTGAGAGATCTCATATGTTATTGTGCCATTCAACTCTTCATATGTTGTATTTTTTTTCCCTCATGTAGTTCTCCATTCCTAGATTAATTTCATTTACACAATTTCCCATTCTTATATTAATTTCATTTACACAACTAGATTAATTCAATTCCAAGTCTCGTGTTTCAATTTTCTGCATTATATTAACGATTCAATTTCAGTCGTAGCTTAAAAATTAGATTAGATTAGTCTCACTTCAATATTGCATATACTTTGTGTGTGCTTCATAGTTGGGAAAGTACTACAACTCAATTAATGAAACATTATTTCGTCCCAATATAACGACTATCGTTCCCTTGTCACGATTGATGTTCCTTTTGCAGGTAGTGTTGTTCATTTGAAAGAAACAATTGTCGTTCCTTTTTTTATGATTGTTGTCCCTTTGTAGGGGTTTCATCTTTGGAGGACAGGTATTGAAAACAAAAGGTAAGAACCTATGTAGGCAAAAAGTAAAACACTTGTGCCAGCGCCTATGTGACATCCCCCAAAAATAAATATTTTTATTTTTATGTGCTGTAAATTTATTTCCATTTTTGGCAAATTCGAATCCGGAATTTTTTTTCCATTTATGGAAATTCCGATTTTCGAATTTAATAATTGTGTTTAATTATTGTGACTATTGGGCGAAGATCTATTTGGACTCAACTAACTATTTGACTATGACACTTGTATCACAACAGAATATTTATATTAACTGCAGGGGGACAAATGGAACAACCATGTTAAAAATCAATTGACCATGACTCCATGAGTGGGGAACAAGTTGGAACTGCCTCTGGGTTGATGATTACAAGTGGAAAATCAGAGATTGGCCACTGGCAGCCCCTGAAAATCAGGGATTAAGAAAGATGCGAAAATCCCCAAAGGAGGGAAAAGACCTGGGAATTTTTTTTGGATAAATAACATAAGCAAGGAGGTAGGACGATGCCAAGTATACTGGGAAAGGATTCCTGAGCTCTCTTGCTGTTATGAACATTGCGGATTGAGTGTGAGGCAAGAGGAGCTTGCTGAAACAAAATTGTCTTGCTGTAATGAACATTGTTGAGTAAGTGTGAGGCAAGAAGAGAACTGTTGGAATTGAAGGACATTGTTGAGGAGGAGTTTCCAAGTTCACCCTCATGGATTCATGGTCAGGCTTGGGGGTGAATCAGGCAAGTAACTTTGGCTGCCCTGTTCTACGGTTGGGAGGAACGTGGTTGTTCCCTTTGTTTTCCCGCGGATTGGATTCAGATATGTTGTTCTACCCCCTCTCTATTATGAATGACTATGTTTTTATTTCGATGTCTTATTAAATCCGAATTGGAATGATGTCCACTCTCTGTCTGAGTGATTTTTCTGAGGCATTGTATTGAATAAATTGGAACTGTAACGTTTTTCCATTTCTGTTTGTTATGGGGAATATATGTGAAGAACATTTGTAATTATATTTCTATGGAAAGAGGAGATCAACGACAAAGAGGCAGATCCTCTCTGTAGATAAACCCCTAGGAAACAAAAACTCAGATCCCTCAGAATATCATTAATAATGACCAATCTCTGATAGAATGATATTCTCAACTATGTATTTACATACATGCACAGATCTAGTACTTTGGACGTTTGATGCATTGATTAAAAGAGGCTCTAAGTGATTATTATAGAATTTACCTTACACAATATATTTTATCCTTTGTGCCCCTCTATGCGTGTAAAATCCCTAAGTCCTTAGGTTTTCAAAATTCTATGAAGTAAAAGTATCCTTCTACACCTTCAGTTCTCCTAGAAAACGAAAATCAAGAGTACCCGCAAAGGATAAAGAGCAGGGAGTGATGAAAATTAGTGTGAAGAGTTACAGTAGAAGTAGAGTACTCTCTTATTTTGCGTTTTGATTGAATTATTACTTGAGTTCCTTTTCAACAGGAACACTTAGTCCAACTTCCTTTTCGCCTTTTGGAGGTTCGTGTATATTCATGTATGGTTTCTGAACTCACGAAGTTTCGAACCCCGAAACCCCGAAGCATCCACTTTTTGCATTTAGGAGGTTGGTTACATGAGAGGTTTGGGGAATTTGAACTCATGAAGTTTCGAACCCCGAAACCCCGAAATGTGGGTCCCACCTTCTCTTTTTTCACATTTTTGTTGGAAGTTTGTTTATGTTGGATGTTTGGCATTTGAAAACCCTAAATTCCAAAATCCCGAAAATACGGGTCCCACCTTTACCTTTTCGGAACTTCGGGAATTTTTTTTTGCTGTTGTTTGACATTTGAAACCCCAAAACCTTGAATTCCGAAATCCTGAAATACGGATCTCACCTTACCTTTTCGAAATTTTGGGAATTGTTGTGTATTGATGTTCGACTATTGTATTCACGAAATCCCGAAGTGTTGGTCACTTCTCGCGATTTTGGGAGTGGTTATGTGTTTATATTTGACTGTTGAACTCACGAAATCTCGAACTCCAAAATCCCAACATGCTGGTCACTTTTCACAATTTCGGAAGTTTGTATATGTTATTGTTGGGGTACTTGAACTCACGAAGTCTTGAACCCCGAAACCCCGATGGGCGGGTCCCACTTTCCTTTTCCACCTTTCCGGAGTTGTGGTGTGTGGATACCGAACCCAGAAATCCCAATACACTGGACACTTTTCGCAAGTTGTATATATTGTTGTTTGGGTACTTGAACTCACGAAGTCCCGAACCCTAAAACCCCGATCGACGGGTCCCACTTTCCTTTTTCACCTTTCGGAGGTTGTGGTGTGTTAATGTTTGACACTTTCAAACATGAAATCCTGAACCTCGAAACCCCGAAGTACTGGGTCCACAGTCTTCCTGCTTTCTTGCATTTTTGGCAAATGACGTGGCCCCTTTGTTTCGTTTTGTGTTTGGCACTTATAATCACCGAAACCTAATTGACCTCTATTATGTTTCCCAAACTGTAGGAACCTAGAAGAAAACTTATTGTTATGGGAACAACTCTAATAATGTAATTAATGGACTGGTAATAGAACGTTGGAGAGTCTTCATCCTGGATAGAGGTATGGAAGTAACATACATTATTACGAGTCGATTTTATTGCAAACACAGGGTAATATTTTTATGTAGGGTTTTGTTCATAAAACCCCAAATTTGTTTGTATTGTTAAGACTGTGGTAGTGTTATAGGTACTAGCAGATAAGAGAGTAATTATAATTTCAGGATCTTAATTAAACATTGAAGTGATGAGTAAATACTCATTATATCGTCGATTAGAAAACTTAAGTTGAATGGTAAGGACAGTCGACGATAGTAAGGACTCTAACAAACCTTCAGACTCAATCTTTTTAACAGAAATCTTACATGCTTGAGATCTTGAAACCTTTCAAGGATAAATGTACAAATAAAAAAAAAATTATGGTGATTTTTGAGGTACATTACATATGGTATCAGAGCAAAAGTTACAACATTGGGCCTGAACAGGGCCACATTAATTGCTTAGTATATATTTTGATTTATGAAAAGCTATAAATCTTGTGGATGACAAACAAAAAGTTTTTTCTATTTTATGTTGAATAATGGAAGCCCAAGAAGGTGCAGAAATCAGGGTAGAAGAGAATCCGCAACAAGGATCTCCTGGAGATCCAAGACAGAAAAATGATGGAAGATCACCCACAGAGGTGTTGGAAACAATGAGAAACCTTATTGTTGAACTACAAGTTTTCAAGGTCGACAATGAAAAATTGAAGAAGGCACAGGAGGAACAGCAAGAGATAAATGAAGTCCTGCTACATAGTATAGTAACCAAGAAAAGTCCAAAAGATGATAACCAGGAGGAAGAGGTTAGCAAAAGGGCCTCCAAGAATTCTGGTGTGAAAACAGAAAAAGGAGACAGTTCGTCTGAAGGGACACCTTCAGTTGAAGACAAAACCATGCCAAGCAAAAAAAGAAAACAAACAATCCACATTGAAGGAGAATTTAAAAAGATTAAACCAACTACTTTTGATGGAGAATCCAGGACAGGAGAAGAAGCTGAGGCATGGTTGTTGGACATCAAAAAATACTTCCAAATATACAACTATTCCAACAACATGAAAGTCTGAATTACCATTTACAATCTGAAGGGGAAGGCAAGCATTTGGTGGCAGGACCTGAAATTGGCCAAGGGCCTAAAGGAGAAACAGTTGGAATGGTTCGTCTTCAAGAAGTATTTTAAGAAACAATACCTTTCTGAAAGCTATTATGAAAGGAAGACGAAAGAATTATACGAATTACGACTCATACAAATGACTTTGGATGACCTTATAAACAAATTTCTAGAACTACTAAGGTTTGTACCATACATCCGGGAGGATAAGGTAAAAATCTAGTGATTCTTAAGTTGTTTACCACAGTCCTACAGGGACGAAATTGAGTTTGACAACCCCAAATCCTTGAGCGAGGCATTCAGGAAGGCACGAATATGTTATGACCAGTACAAACAGCGGGTAGATTTTCCCAAGACCTGGAAGGATAAGAAGCAAGATGGAATAAACTAGCAGAGGAAAGGATACCAGCTAGCTCCTTATCGGAATGCAGCAAAAAGTTTCTGAAGGAAGGATTTTCACTCCAATCATCTGAATACACAAGGTAGTGATAAACCAGTAAACCTTGGAACGAAGAAGTTTGGGGACAACTCCCGCGAGCCATTAAGATGTTGGGAGTGTGGAGAGTCTCATCTAAGGAGGAACTATCCACATTTAATTGTAGCAAACAGAACTGTTGTTCACAATTTGTAGGAAGCCTCGATAGTGGGTGACATGGGCAGAAGTCTGCATCAGATAAATGCAACCATAGATGGTCAACAAGCTGATCACGAGTCCTCGGTGGTAGAAGTCCAAGGTAAAATCCATGACACTCAAATTTCTGTTTTAATTGACCCTGGAGCTACATTAAGTTATATTACGCCTGATGTAGTAGAGTTGAATAAACTTAAGAAACAAAAGAATGAAAAATCTTGGCTTGTACAACTAGCAATAGGTTCTAAAAGAAAAGTAGTTAACTTTATTTCTGATCTTGAGTTCAGTTTAGATGGTCAAAAGATAAGGACCAATCTGAACATCCTACCACTAGGGTCTTATGATATGATTATTGGGATGGATTGGTTGGAACAACACAAAGCAGTACTATATTTTTATATAAAGATACCTAGCTATAAAGATAATTTTGGCACTGTTAGAACAGCCCAAGGCATACCAAAACCTGTGTCAGTCAGGCAACTTTCAGCGATGCAATTCAAGAAATGTATTAGAAAGGGATGTTAAGTTTATGCCATCCAAGTAACGAATCTATTAGAAAAAGAAGATAAGCCCAAGTTAGAAGACTTTGCTGTCCTACGTGAATTCAGAGACATGTTTGTTGATGAGATACCAGAATTTCCTCCTAGGAGAGAAATAGATTTCTCCATAGACTTACTACCCGAATCAGCCCCTATCTCAAAAGCACCCTACCGAATGAGTCTACTAGAACTGAYAGAATTAAAAATACAATCACAKAAATTGTTGCATAAAGAGTATATCAGACCAAGTGTCTCGCCATGGGGAGCACCAGTCCTCTTTGTGAAAAACAAAGATGGTACTGTAAGACTATGTATCAATTATAGACAAYTGAACAAAGTAAGCATTAAGAACAAATACCCCTTACCTAGGATAAATGATCTGTTCGATCAAGTTGGGGYGGGAAGATCTTCTCAAAATTGGATTTACGAACCGGTTATCATCAAGTTAGGATAAAAGACCAGGACATAAACAAAATAGATTTTCAAATAAGATACAAACACTACGAGTTTGTAGTCGTACCTTTCAGACTCACTAATGCACCAGCCACATTTATGTGCTTGATGAACAACATTTTCAGCCAGTACTTAGACAAGTTTGTAGCAGTATTTATCGACGATATTCTGGTATTTTCTAAAATGGAGGAGGAACATGATGAACACTTACAAATACTTCTGCAAACACTAAGGAAACACAAACTATATGCAAAATTTGACAAATGTGATTTTTATCAAAAAGAAATACAATATTTAGGACATGTCATTTCCTCGGAAGGTATTGTTGTAGACCTGGAAAAGATAAAATCCATTATGGAATGGCCAGTGCCTAAGGATGTGGAAGATATCCAGTCATTCATGGGAATCACCGAATATTATCGCAAATTTATAGAAGGATTCTTCAAGATAGCCTACCCTATCACATCACTGCAAAAGAAAGGGACCAAGTTTAACTAGTCGCAAAAGTTTCAAGACAATTTTAACAAGATAAAATAATTATTGACATCGGTGCCCATATTGAAGGTAGCAGACCCAGATAAAGACTTCACAGTATGCATTGATGCAAGTAAAGAGGGACTAGGTGGTGTTCTAACTCAGGAAGGGCACATGATTTTTTATGAGTCCTGGAAATTAAAGGAACACGAGCGAAATTATGTCACTCACAACTTAGAATTGGAAGCAGTAATACATGCCTTAAAAATGTGGCGACACTACATAATGGGCAAAAAATTCTTACTATTGACAGATAATAGCGGGGTGAAATATCTGTTTAACCAACCAGACCTTAATGCAAGACAATCAAGGTGGCTAGCCTTCTTGAGCGAATTCGAATTCAAGGTCAGACATATCAAGGGTAAGGAAAATAAAGTAGCAGATGCTTTAAGCCGCAGAATCCATGGGTTATTTGAGATAAACATCAGTAGGGCAGAAAGTGATCTGGAACAAAGAATAAGGACGACAGGTATAAACGATGGAAATTACACTAATATAATGGTGGAATTTCAAAATAATATCGCAAACTCAGATAAACCAGATATAAGTATCGAAAAGAAGGGACTACTAAGATTTAAAAATAGACTTTACATACCAGATTCAGCAGAGCTAAAATTAACTATTTTAGATGAAGTGCATAAGAAACCGTATTCTGGCCATCCAGGTTACCAGAAAACAATAACAACACTCAGAAAATTGTTTTACTGGCCTAATATGAAGGGCGAAACAACAGAGTATTTGGCTAGGTGCCAAGATTATCAGCAGGTTAAGGTCGAACACCAGCATCCAGTCGACCTATTACATCCATTACCAGTACCAGAATGGAAATGGGAGACCAGATCATTGGACTTTATAATAGGTTTGCCTAAAAATTAGAAACAAAATGATTCTATAATGGTTGTAATCGATAAACTCAGTGAGTATGCACACTTTATTCCTGTAAAGTCTAGTTTTAAAGCTATTAACATTGTTGAAATATTCATGAAAGAAATTTTTAGACTGCATGGTATTCCTAAAATGGTGATTTCAGATAGAGATGTAAAATTCACATCCTCTTTTTGGAAGGAATTGTTTGCAGGGATAAATACTAATTTGAATTTCAGTACAAGTTATCATCCACAAACGGATGGAAAGATCGAAAGGACAAATCAAATCATAGAGGATATGCTTCACATGTATGTAAGAACAAATCCGAACAAGTGGGAGGACTACCTGCACTTGGTAGAATTTGCATATAACAATGGGTACCAAACTTCGACTAAGTTGAGCCCTTTTGAAATATTGTACGGTAGAAAGTGTACAACTCCAATTAGCTGGGATAACCCAACTGACAGACTCATGGTTGGACTAGAGATGCTCCAAGAAATGGATAACATGGTAAAGAAAGTACAACAGAACTTGAAAGAAGCACAGGACAGATAGAAGAGTTATGTGGATCAGAAAAGAAGATAATTGGAATTTCAAGTGGGAGACCATGTTTATTTGAAGGTCAAAGCCCAAAAAAACTCGCTAAAGTTGGGGAACTGTGCCAAGGTGGCACCCAGGTTTTGTGGGCCCTTCGAGATACTAGCTCGAATTGGACCCATAGCATATCA
>ML825984.1:3433-67821 GCA_009831015.1 Picea engelmannii | reverse complement strand
CAACGGTGGTTCCATGAAATGTGGTGGGCGTTGTGAAAAAGTGTGCATGAAAATTGGTCATTACCACCTAAAATCGCAAAAATTGTATATGTTTTCTATTGATATGGGTGGTTGCAACATTTTCCTCGATACTAAATGGTTGGGCACACTTGGCCCCATAACCGTGGATTTCAAAGATTTAACCATGCGCTAACAACAGGGTGGATAGCAGTATTAATTCCAAGGCATCATGGTAGGCACCCCTAAGATCATCATTTCTCACCGAATGGAAAAACTACTCAAAAAAGGTCACTCTAGCATTATTTCACAACTCCATGCCAGTCAAGTAATTGAAACCCCTTCCCCTACTATTCATCCCAGCATACAGTCTCTTCTCTCCAAACACCAATTAATTTTTACAACCCACAAGGAATCCACCCTTCCCGTGGCACACATGATCATTTCATTCCCCTTGTCCCTTTCAGTCTTCCTCCCAATGTTCGTCCTTATCATCACCCCTTTGCCCAAAATAATTAAATTGAGAAAATTGTTCAGGAATTGCTAGTGGTGAGTGTTATCCATCCTAGTATTAGCCCTTATTCTTATCTTGTTTTCATGGTGCTCAATAAATAAGGCACGTGGCATGTGTGCCCATTTTTTAAATCCCTCAACAAAATTACTATCAAGTATAAATTCCTCGTTCCTATCATTGAATACCTTTTGGAAGAGTTGAGAGGTGCTCAACTATTTACCAAAATTGATCTATGATCTGGTTACCACCAGATATGTATGGAAGAGGTTGACATCCCCAAAACTTCCTTTTGAACTCATGAGTGCCATTATGAGTTCTTGGTCGTGCCCTTCGGCCTGTGTAACGCATCCTCCACCTTTCAAAGTCTCATGAATCCTGTCTTATGTGCCTTCCTTCGTCATTTTATCTTAGTTTTCTTCAATGATATCCTCATATATATTAAAACTTTGCAAGGACATCTTGCCCATGTGGATCAAGTCTTACACTTATTGTCTTAGAACAAACTCTTCCTCAAACAATCTAAATGTTCCTTTGGAGATTCTAAAGTAGAATACCTGGGACATATTGTTGGCAAGGATGGTGTTTGTGTGGATCTTCAAAAAATCGCAGCTATGAAGGATTGGCCCTATCCTAAAACTCTTAAAATTTTGCAAGGTTTCCTAGATTTAACGGACTATTATCGCAAGTTTGTTGAAAAATATTGCAAAATTGCAGCTTCCCTCATCACTCTCCTTACAAAGAATTCTTTTAGTTGGACTCCAGCAACAGATCAATCCTTCCAAGCCTTGAAAGAAGTTATGTGCACAACTCTTGTTTTGGCAATACCTGACTTCACAAAGACTTTTTTCCTAGAAGGTGATGCTTCAGGGAAAGGCATTGGGGAAGTCCTCATGCAAGATCGCAGACCTTTGGATTTCACTACTAAAAAACTCTCTGAGAAACATTTGGAAAAATCCACCTATGAAAATGAAATGTTGTCTATTTTTCATGTAGTGGATCTCTAGAGTCTTTATTTGTTGGGGCAACATTTCCAAGTTAAAAATGATCATTGTAGCCTCAAGTATTTTTGGAAAAAATAATTTCATCCCTCGAGCAATAGAAATGGGTGACCAAGATGTTCGGTTATTATTATGAGATCATTTACAAGGGAAAAGAAAATATGGTTGTTGATTCTCTTTCAGGGAAATATGAAGATGAAGGGTCCATATTCTCCCTCTCTTTCATTGTATCAAATTGGTTACAAATTTTTTGACATGAATGGTTCCAAGATCCCAAAATTTCTCGTCTGATCCAACAATTACAACAAGATCCTCAAGCCTCTTCGAGATACTCTCGGCATAATGAGGAGCTTCGATATAAAGGTCGCATGTATTTAAAAAAATAGTCTCACCTTAAATTCATTATTCTCTTTGAACTTCATTCTTCACCAAAAGTTTGACATTTAGGCTTTCACAAAACATATGAATGGGTGAAACGTTCTTTTTTTGGGGAAAACATGAAACAATACATCCGCACCTGTGTGGTCGAATGTGATACTTGTCAATGCAATAAGGGTGAAACCGTCAAAAATATATGCACACTCCAACCTCTCCCTATTCCGCCTGTTATATGGACGGATATTTATATGGACTTCATTGTCAGATTACCCAAATTGGGTAATAAATCAGTCATCATGATTGTCTTCAATTGCCTTTCCAAATATGCTCACTTCTATGGACTCCAACACTCATTCACCACATCCACAATGGCTCATATTTTCATGGATAACATCTTCAAACTCCATGGCATGTCTCACTCTATTGTCTCCAATTGTGATCCAAATTTCACCAACAACTTTTGGCAAGAATTGTTCAAGCTACAGGGAACCCAATTGCATCTCAGCACGACCTATCATCCCTAAAATGATAGTCAAACTAACGTTAACAAGTGCTTGGAAACATATTTGAGGTGTTTCACGTCTAACAGAAAAAATCAATGGGCTCAGTGGTTACCACTCATTGAAAGATGGTACAACACATCTTACCATGCTACCACTCGCATGACTCCCTTTGAAGCAATCTATGGTCAAAATACACCTTATGTCCTCTCCTACCTACCATGTGTGTCCAAGGTTTAGGATGTCTACATCACACTTACAGTATAAGTTTCCATTATTCGTACCCTCAAAGAAAATTTGGTCATGGCTCATAATCGCATAAAGCAACAAGTAGATTAGGGTCATTTAGAATGTATATTTGTTGAAGGGGATGAGGTGTTTCTTCATTTGCAACCTTATAAGCAAACTTCACTCAAAGCCGAACATTGTCAAAAACTCGCTCCCAAGTTTTTGTTAGAAATATCATTGTCATTGATGTCAAATAAAGGGGGATACTACATATGTCCAAGATAAATATTACAAGATGAAGAATGTTGGAAATATTGTTTTTGGATTTTTTATGCTCAGTTTGGATACCTTATCTTTGAAGGAAGTTTTACTCTGAATACCTAGCTCAAATGGGAGCATAGGATATAGGGTTGAAAATATTATTCCGATACCTTTCCAATGGTATATGGAACTCCATAGGAATGAGGAGATATGAAATATTATGTCAAGATGTTCTCGCTAGAAAGTACAGGTCAACGCAGCCAATTTTACAAGTTGGACCCATAAGTGAACATAGAAACATTATAAATATAAGATAGATATGTGCATTTGAAGAGTGTCCAAGAAATAATGGAAATCATAAGAGTGCATAATATATCTAAGGTGCGCAAGAGGATATGGGGAATATTCTTAGGGTCTAAAGGTGCAAAAGAGGATTTTTCTTGGAGTTTTAAGGGTGCGCCATGAAGAACTAAGGTGTATGATGATGAAAAGTGTGTTGTTTTAAGGTTGTAATGTTGCAATCTAGAATTATGTTCTGGGAATGATGTTATGAGGTTCGCTAGGGCATGAAGACTAAATCTGACTAGGATTTGAATCTATATTTGGGGTATGAAGCAAGGAGAGGCGCTAGAGCATGAAAGTTAAGGGTATGTTGATATTGTGAAATGCATGAAGTATGAACCATGTAGGTGAAGTTAAAATTATTCTTTGTATGAAGATATTAGATTGGTACCTATACTGAGTTGGTGCTCAGCTGAGGAGATTGGTTTGTCCAGTAGGTTGGTGCCTACATAATATCTTGTTGAGTTGGTGCTCAATTGAAGAGATTGGTGTCTCTAGTATGTTGGTGCCCACACAATATCGTGTTGATTTGGTGCTCAGCTAAAGAGATTGGTGTCTCTAGTTAGTTGGTGCCTACACACTTTGTAACAACAGGTTGGTGTCTCTAGTTGGTTGGTGCCTACACGCTTTGTACCTACATATGTTTATAAAGATAGGTTTTGTGATTTTCTCCCACAAGGGTTTCCAAGTTAAACTATGTATATTGTGATTTGAGTTTACATGCATTTTTTATTTTAAAATTAATGAATACTCATTTAAAGTAAAAAGTATCTTATATTGATTCACCTCCCTCCTAGTATAATCATAAGTTCAACAATTGGTATTAGAGAAAGTTCCTTCATAAATAGTCTAACCACTAGAAGGTAGATCTCGAGAGCACACATGGTCGGTCAAGAAGGTTTCTCTGCAAAATAAGCTATGTCGTTTGATGAAAAACTATATCTTCTGGAGCATAAGGATGTGAACATATCTAATGGCCCTTGGGTTTGATATTTGGGAATTGGTCGTGACTAGTTATACAACCCCAACAAATCCACCAACAAGTGTGGTCGAGAAGAAGACTATTGAAAATAATGCACAGCCATGAATGTCATCTTGTGTGGTGTTAAGAACCAAATATCAAAATAGCATAAAAACCTCAGAATAAGTACTCAACACCTTGACAAAGAAATTCAGATAATAAGCCTCTTCGAGGGGGGAAAATCCTTATATATCATATGAATTCACAATTACAAGATGATTCCAACTGAAAATATCTATTTGGTATATATAGGAGACTAGGAAGTACAATTACAACTAATGGACCCAAGACAACATAAATAAAATAACAATACCAATGTAATATGCCCCAATTAAGGGGTAATGTTCCACGAATTATGGCTTAGCATGCCCCTCCCCTTTAGACAAGTGTTGTCCTCAACACTTGAGTAGTTTTAGATGATTTTGTATAAAAGACTCATCTTCCCACGTGGAATCTTCCGCGGGTAGTTTTTTCCACTTAATGAGATACTATGAAATTGATCTATTCCTCAGCTGGTGAATTCTTATGTCAATGATAGCTTCAGGCTGCAATATGATTTTTCCTTCCTCTTCAAGTTATAGAAATATAGTTTGAATTGGAATCTTGTCACCTATAACCTTCTTTAAGCATGAAACATGGAAAACAGGGTGTACTCGCGAAGATGCTGGCAGCTCCAATTTGTATGCCATAAATCCAATATTTTGCAACACCTTATAAGGGCCATAGTACTTCAGTGATAATTTATTATCCTTCTTATCTTGCTTGAGGGACATATGTTTGTATGGTTTTAGTCTTAAAAATACCCAATCCCCTACTTCAAAACTTATTTCACTACGATGTTGATCTGCTTGTTGTTTCATGTGATTTTGTACCATGGCCAGGTTGTCCTTTAAGAGTTGGAGAACTTCTTGTTGGTGCTCGATGTGATCTTCCACTACTTGAACCTTATATTTTTATTTTAGAGAAGAAGTGATGAATGGTGGGTGATATCCATAAAGTGTTATAAATGGTGTCATTTTTGTTGCAATATGAAAAGAAGTGTTATACCACCATTCTTCCAAGGGTAACCACTTGAACCATTGTGTTTGTTTATCAGAAACAAAGCAACAAAGGTATCTTTCCAGAGATTTTTTACTATCTCAGTTTTTTCATCATATTGAGGATGATAAGATGAGCTATGAGCCGATTGAGTACCCAAACAAGAAAATAATTATGTCCAAAAATGTCCAGTGAAGATGGGATCTTTGTCACTTACAATAATCTTTGGGCTTCCATGTAGCTTTTGAATTGTTTCATGAATGCGGTAGCAACTGTATTGGATTTGAAAGGATGAGAGTGCACAAAAGTGTGCATACTTGGTAAGTCTATCAACAATCACCGTGATGACACTCTTTCCTTCATACTTTGGTAACCCTGTGATGAAATCCATGGAAACCTCCTCCCAGTGCTGACTTGGAATGGATAAAGGTTGTAAAATACCTGGGGTCTTAACTCTTTCCACCTTATTTTGTTGGAAAACCAAACATTCTCCCACAAACCTTTGAACATCAGTTTTAAGAACATCCCAAAAAAATTCCCTCTTGACCCTGTGATAGGTTTTCAAAAATCTTGAGTGCCCTCCTACCGTAGAGGTGTGCAATTCAAAAAATACCTTTTGTTTAAGTTGGGAGTTCTTACATAAATATAAGCGATCTTTGTACCATAGTGAATTATTTTTCCATGTAAATATATTGGATGCACTGGAATCTTGTTGCAACCTTTGAATGAGAGTCCACATTTCTTTGTCATTCTTCCATTCATCCATTGATTCTGTTATCCAATTAGGTTGGATGATAGAAATAGCAAAGAGAAATGTCTCAACATCTTCGTCCTTTCTTGAGAGTGCATCGGCCACAACATTTTGCTTCCCCTTTTTGTAAATGATTTCAAAGTCATAACCCAACATCTTGGTCACCCATTTTTGTTGCTCTTCTGAACACAATCTTTGTTCCAAGAAGTATTTAAGATTGTCATTATCGGTTTTGAGCTTGAAGTGCCTACCTATTAGGTAAGGGCACCATTGCTTCAATGCATGTAGTATTTCCATCATTTCCTTCTCATAAATGGGTTTGTGTAAGTCATTTCCCTTGAGTACCATTACCACTAGTGCAGAGTAAGAACTTTGGCTAGGTCTAATAATGTCATCCTCTAACATTTCTTCAACCATACACTCAATTTCACTATTTTGGGCATAAGGGTATATGTAAGGCCTTATGTTAGGAGGAGCACTTCCAGGAATTAAGTGAATAGCATGATCATGATTGCAAGTGGGTGGAAAACCTCCAGGAATATATTCAAAAACTTTGGAATGCTTATCAATGATCCCTTTGAGATCTAGGGGAATGGATGGCTTAGATGTTTGAACATATAGTGAGCATAGTTGTACAATTACACCTCGATTCCCATTTTTCAATCATTTTGTCATGCCATTAGAGCTTACCACCTCACTGGTTTTCCCTGTGATACCCTTTAACTCGAATTCTTTTCCTTCCAATAAAAAGTTCTTGAAAATTAAAATCCATGGTTCCCAATTATTGTAACCATTGGACCCCTAGTACGACATCAGCACCACCCATGGGTATAGCAATCATTGGACTATTCATTACATATTCCCCCATAGCAAGATTGATCTTATGGCATTTTCCTGAGCAATTGATAGTTCATCCATTTGCAATCATTACTTGAAACTCTAGCGCTGGATATATAAATCAATTGAGAGCTTTGGTTAATTTGCAATGAATGAAAATATGAGTACTACCAGAATCAATTAGCAGTATTACCTTTTTATTTTTGATATATCCTTCGATCTTGAGGGTTTGAGGAGTGTTAATTCCAACCAATGCATGACATGATACGGTGGGAGTCTTCTCTTCAGAAGAAAATTCTTCTACATATTCATCTTCAGATAGTTCTTGTTCTTGTTCTTGTTCTCCTTTCTCTTCATAATCTATGTAGAATAATTTATTCTCACCACACTTATGTCCCTTACTGTACTTGTTGTCACAATTAAAACATAAACCTTTTGTTTTTCTTTCCTCCAATCGTTGAGGTGTTAACCTTGTAGGTTGAGGTGGTTTAGAAGAAGGAACATTATTCCCTCGATAGATGCTAGGGGTGGTCCTTCTAGTAGCCATAGCCAGTTTTTTACTTTCAACATTTCTCGCCACCTTGAACACATTTTCCAATGATTTGGGTTCCTAAAGAAGAACCTCGTGTTGAATGTTATCCTTCAAATTTCCTATGAAGACATCAATCAAGTGTTCATATGGAATATCTATTACCTTTATATTCAATCTTTGGAAGTTCTCAATGTGCTCCACAACTGAACCCCTTTGCTTGAGATTTATCAATTAGCTGAAGAAGGTATTGCTTCTTGTATCCCCATAGTTGGTTGGTATTTCTTCCGTGAAAATTGTCCAAGTGACAAGTGATTTGCGAGAAAAAATTCATCAATACCACACAGAATGATTAGGTTCTAAATATAAGGACACAATTCATACCTTTTTGTTTGAGGAACATCATGTAGATCAAAGAAATGCTCCATCTGGTGTATCCATGTGATTGGATCCTTGCCACCAAACGTCCTGATATCGATCTTAGGAAAGTGGTTGGTCTTCAACCCAAAGCTGGAGTTCATTCGATCTTGATTCATCTTCCTTGCATCCTCATCATGAATTTCATGGGATACATTGTCACTTTTAGGTGGCCTCTATGTTAGCAATTTTTACAACCCTGCCATCATCTCCTCTTTTAATCCATTTATCTTAGTATCCATCATCACTTCCAGCTTAGATTCAATTGAATCCATCATCCTTTGTAGGTTATCTTTTGTTATTGCCTTCTTTTATAAATCATCTATGTCCTTGAACATTTCTTCACCTTCATCAAGAGTCCAAGTAGAACTGTCAAGAGTCCAAGTAGGACTGTCTGAGGGATTATTTGGTGTAGAATTTTTTTTTGGCAGCATGTTGGCCAAGTATCATTGTAAGGTAGGAATTCCTAATTGGCTTAAGTAGAGGCCCTCGCAGACAAGGGAGTGTCAGGTTCTATAGCTCTTTGATATACGTGCAGGGTCCAACAATAGTACTCGGACCAATATCTCAAGGCACTAACTAAGGAGGCTTAACCATGCCCTTAGTCATACTATCCAACTGCAGGTACTAGAGAGTGATCTCCCTGAGTGATGTTCTCGGTGTACTATAGAAACAAGACGGCCAAATGGTTTACTCAATTTGTCTCAGGATTTTAGGGGGTCTCCCGATATACGTCAAGTACATGGGAGATCAAATCCATAGTAGTTTTGTCTAATGTGCAACCGTTCAAAATGGGCCTTCCGATATACTCTAGGTACATGGAAAAACCACACAGTCCATGAGTTCTAGCACTGACAAGTAACGATAGCTTCTACATTTAAAGTCGTAGGAATATGTATGTACCTAAAAAACCCTAATAGTCTCCCAAATTTATGTGATACTCCTTTTATCGCACTTTATTCCACTCTTTAAATCACCCCAATTGGATCTTCTAGTCAAAAGATATGCAAAGTTCCAAAAAAAACACCTTGTAAACCCTGATTTAGAGATTGTTCTGCTAGTTGACCTTTCTTTTGTTGTAGCTCTGTAATTTCGGCCCTTCTAAGTCTAAAATTTCTACCTGTGGTAACCTGATTTGTCTTCTTTCCAACCCCATAGGTTAGACCAAGATTGGATTCTCCAATAGAATTTTACGATAACTTTCCCAAGATGCGTTTATTTTTTCCCTTTTAGGAAAACAAATTTGTACGGACTGCCACGTGTCACTATCTTCGATTCAGAACTTGAAATTTGTACCAGTACAACTTTGGTCCATACCCTAACTAATGAAATAGGTTTCACTCAATTTGGAGTTTTGTAGCTTCAAATATAGCAGGTTTTCCAAGAACACTTGTTTTAGACTGAAATTTGGACTAGCCAAAAATCTTAATTTCCTCAAGGAATAACTTTCAGAGTACAATGAATCAAGGGCTTAAATTTATACACAAGATACTTCATTATTTCTTCTTCATACTGTCAAAATTTTAGAACCTAAAACCAAGCCGAAAAAAATTGGGAGCGAAAATTCCAAGAAGACTTGTTTCAAACTAGTTTCAGGACTAGTCAAAAACCCTAACTTGAACAGAATGTATCTCCAAAAATATAATGAACCAAGATCTGAAATTTCGACCCAAGTTATCTCTATATATCTCCTCTATGCCATAGAAATTTCAGATCTTCAAACCTTCCAGAAACAAAGTTGTAGCGAAAATTCCATGAAGAGTTGTGTTGAAGTCAATCCTAAGGATTTTCTAGCTCTGAAACCAAATGTTAAGAACCAGATATCAAAATAGCATAAAAATCTCAGAATAAGTATTCAACGTCTTGAAAAAGAGAGAAATTCAGATAATAAGTCTCTTGAGGGGAAAACCTCCTTATACATCATATGAATTCACAATTATAAGATGATTCCAACTAAAAAGATCTCTTTGGTATATATACGAGACTAAGAGGTAAAATTACAACTAATATACCCAGACCGACATAAACAAAATAACAATACTAATGTAATATGCCCCAATTAAGGGGTAATGTGCCACGAATTAGGGCTTAACATGTGGTCTATCAGAATCGAAGTTTGTCAAGGTGATGCATTGTAGATTGGCAAAAGAAATTTGGGAAAAGCTTCAAAATATCTATGAAGGCGATGACAAGGTTAAGAAGGCAAAGCTTCAAACTCATATAAGATAGTTTGAGAGCCTGAAAGTAAAAAATGAAGAGAATGTTGCAGCCTATATTCTCCATGTTGATGAAATTATCAACATCATTAGAGGACTTGGTGAAAAGGTTGAAGCACTGATTATTGTATAAAAGGTGTTAAGGTCACTCCCCTTAAGATTTGATGTCAAAGTTTCTACCATTGAAGAAATGAAGGATCTTGATTCATTAACAATGGATGAATTGCATGGGATTCTCACTGCATATAAGATGAGGATAGAAAAACAAAATCCAACACTCAAGGAAACAACTTTAAAAGCATCAAAGAAGACAAAAGAACACAAATCATGTGATTGTTCCAATCATGAATCAGATACAGAAAAAGCATAATTCATGAAAAAACTAAAAGAGGATATGGCAAATACAAAGATAAGCTACCCTTCAAATATTTCAAATGTTGTAAAGTATGACATTTTGTTGTTAAATGTCCATATGTGAAAAGAGAAGACAATGATGATAGAGACAGTAATGAAGAAGAAGAACATAACAACAAAAGCAAACCCTATAAACACAAAAGAGGAAAATATACTAAGAAAAGTTTTTAAATAAAGTAATGGATATATTTTTTATATTAACAAAGATGAATTCATCTTCATGGCCATGGATACAAAGTCTAATAATACAGAAAATGAAGACAATTAGGAAGAAATATCATATTCATAAGAAGAAAACATTGATGGGGAAGTGAATCATGAAGCAAAACCCGTAAGTGTCTTAGAAGAAATAGACAGGCTCAAGGGAATGAATAAAAAGCAGAAAGAGCAATTGCAGAAATATGAAAAGAAGAATTACGATATTGATGAAACAAAAAAAACAGCTATCATCTTGAAGACTCAACTAGAAGAGGAAAAAATGATAGAAGAAGTGGTGAGAAGTCAGTGAAAAGAAAATGAAAAAAATTGTGATAAGCTAGAGGCTGAATTTGTTTCCTTAAGAAAATAACTAGGGAAAACAATTGATTAGTTGAGTAAAAACTTGAAGTTTGGAAAAAGTATTGAAATCTTAGATAATATTCTTAGTTACCAAAGGTCACCATTCATCAAAACATGTCTTGGATACAACCAAAAAACAAGACCCCAAAGGGTGATGCAAGCACTAAAGGTCACAAAGCCATCAGAAAAAAGAAATGAAAAAAACCTTAAATGTTATGCTAATATTCTCAAAAGATCTATCAACAATGAAAGCAACGGGAGGAAAGGAAATGATGACCAACAGAAACATGATTCTTCTCACAAGAACAACAAGAATGAGTTTAGAAGAGTTGTTCCACCAAGAAGGTCTTTCACAACCCTGTACCAAAATCTATTTCTTGGCTATTGTTTTTCTTGCAATAATTTTGGTCATAAAACACTAGATTGTAGAGCATATGCAAGAAGTAACTATGTGAGAGATAGAAATAGAGGTTCTTATCAAACCTCAAAGAATGATTATGTGAGCAACAAAGCCAAAAATTATTATCGATTTGATGATAGAAACTACAATTCATTTGCTCTCCTACTTGATTACAATATTGAATGTTATAAGTGCAATAAATATGGGCACATAGCACGTCACTATAGAAGTAGCATAATAAAGTCTCCTAAACAAAAGAGGGAAGAGGATATTCTTACCAAACATAAAGAAGAATACACAAAGGTGTGGAAAAGCAAGAAGAACCAAAGAAGAAATAATTTGGACTTGCAATGTATGCTCAAGACAAAGGAAGCCAATGGTACATTGATAGTGGATGTTCAAAACACATGACATGGGATCATAACAAAATTCTCACCCTAAAGGAAGAAAAAAGAGGCAGCGTTACCTTTGGGGATAATGTTGCTGCAAGGATAGTTGGAAAAAGTATCATTACTCTTGATAGTGAAAATACTAAAACACAGAATGTATTGTATGTTGAAGGGTTAAAACACAATCTTCCAAGTCACAGTCAAATGTGTGATCAAGGTTACAACCTCATATTTCATTCCAAAGTATGTGAGATGATCAAGGTTACAACCTCGAGCAATGTATACATTCTCAATGAATGTTGAAGGAGAAAAATGTTGTATGGGACAAGTAAACGAAAGTTGGAATAGATTGCCACCAAAGAAGAGGTTGCAAATATTTTTACCAAACCCCTTCCCAGAGATACATTTGAATATCTCAAACAACAGTTGGGAGTGATATCCCTCTCATATTGTCAATAAAGGGAAGCACAAGCTCAAGGGAGCATCCCTTGGTCATTGATGTCAAAGCGGGATAGGTTGCAAGACAGAGGAAGAATTGCAAACACAATGAGAGTATGGGATATATGGTTGAAAAGTTTATTCTAATAATTTTCCAATGATATTGTTAGAATATAAAAAAATTGTGCTCGTTTTACCGTTGACAATACCCTTGTCACCCAACCATAGGCCGAAGCCACCCTCCAAGCACCTTGACCTTGATAGAGAAAAGAATCTTGGTAGCAATCCAATAGCCAAGAGAGGCTAATGCACCAAGCAATAAGTAACCAAGATGATCAGATAGTCCCACCTAAGAACCGGCACAGCACCTTCCCCAAGACTTGCGCACAAAATTGTTGGACTGCAGTGCGCAGAAACTACTCTCTGTAATTTTGAGAAGTGTGTCAAATGAGAGATCAGCGCCCTGTATTTATAGTATTCATGGCAGACTTGCCTAGGCCAACTTCTCTCTCTGGGTACTAATTAACTCATATTAATTATATTTCTACATTCGACATCTTGTCTAGGGTTTTCTTCATTTCTTTGCTTCCTTCTGGAACATTCTAATCTTGTCAAAGGTCACAATAGAGGTTCATACCTCCCGAAGCTACCATAATATCAACACTCCCTCCTAGCTAGGGAGGTATGGTCTTGAGCACAAACAGATCATTCAACTGGTAGTATCATGAACACCATCATTATTATCCAACTGGATAATCTCCTATGACAAATGGTACAATATCAATTGATAGAACACAACTGTGTTTATCCATGGTAGTACATAACTACACTCCAATGGTTTACTACCACACCAAGTAGCATACAAGTACTTGATCAGTGACGTATAGTCACAAACAGTGGAACGTATCCACCATAATAGCATAATTCTATTGTCTGGAGACAGACAGTCTCCATAATAATCATCTGATGTCAACCTGCACAGAAAATATTATTAAAAATAAACCGAGTCATCTGGGCCAATCTTTCACTCATGTCTGTGAAATATGACAGAATATCTGCCCTCAGAGTAGAACAATGAGATATTTGGACTATTCTTCTCAAGCAAGGAAGAATAATTGTTGTCTTCTGAACCTGGACCATTCTTTCTACACTAATCAAAGTGCACCCTGGAGAGAATGTATAAACCCTATGGAATGCATGTCCTTAATTGTTGAGCCTGGACCATTCCCCACCCTGGGCTATTCCTCCTACACTAATCAAAATGCACCCTGGAGAGAATGTATAAACCCTAAGGAATGATTGTCCTGACAATTTCCTCTGTTAACCACAAGAGGAAAACACTGTCATGTATCAACCTCCAAAACGGACCATTCCTCATGTTAACCACAATGAGAAATCGTTGTCCAGCGAGGCAGGCCAATCTTCTTGAGTAACCTTCAAGAAGAAAGACTGCCCTAGACCACTCCCCATGTTAACCACAATGGGAAGTCGTTGTCTATGATACATCAGCAATCTGGACCATTTCCCATGTTAACCACAATGGGAAATCGTTGTCCGTCAAAAATCTCAATCCACTTTCCGAACAGGAAAGACTCTGTTCGAGCTGGACTATTTTTCAATCACAAAAATACATGTCTTCAATAATATTTTCAATGCTCCCTCCCAACTAGAAGAGTCATTTCTTCACTTTCAACTAAGGGAGTTATTTCCATGATCCCCATCTTCTCTCGGAAATATGCAAACTTTATTCTGGATAGAGGTTTTGTCAGGATATCTGTTGTTTGCTCATCAATGGAGATATACTCGAGCTTTACCTCTCCTTCATGGACTTTATCTCAAATAAAGTAGTATTTGATCTCAATGTGTTTCGACCTTTCATGAAACATGGATGTTCTGATAATCTTATACAACTCTGATTATCACAATATATTATGGTCGATTCTAGAATCTAATCAAATAAATCGAAGATTAACTTCCTTAACCATATTGCTTATGTGCATGCTTCACATGCTGTCATATATTCTGCTTCTATTGTACGGAGTGTGACAAACTTTTGTTTCCTGTTGCCCCAAGATATCATAGCGAAACCCAAGCTGCAACACATGCCTGAAGTGTTCTTTCTGTCTTCTACACTTCCTGCCCAATCTGAGTCTGTGAATCCATGAAGTTGTATATTGTTGGATGTGGTATATCTCAAACCATAGTTTATTGTTCCACGAATATGTCTTAATACATTATTTGCAGTTATCCAATGCTCATGTCTCGGTTCCACCTGAAACTGTCTTAGTGTATTCACGGCAAAGCAAATGTCTAGTCGAGTATTTACCAAATACATTAATGACCCAATTAGTTGTCGATATAGAGATGGATCTACTTGATCAGAATCTGGATCCTTTACTTTTCTTATATCCGCATTCATAGGAGTGTCCAAGGACTTACAATCCATCATTATGAATTTCTTAAGAATCTTTATTGCATACTTTCCTTGTCCAAGGAATACTTCACCACGCTTCTGTCATACTTCTAGTCCCAAGTAATAATGCAAGAGACCTAGATCTTTCATATCAAATTCAAAAGTTAATTCCTTCATGCACTAGATGATGAGAGACTCTTCCCCTGTTATGAATAGATCGTCAACATATAGTAGTAGTATTACAGGGGCATTGTCCACGACTTTATAGTAAAGGTTTGGATCTACATGACTTTTGGAGAAACCAAGTCTCTCGTTAGATCATTGTCCATTCTGGCATACCAAGCCCTTGGAGCTTGCTTGAGTCCATATAGAGTTTTCTTTAATCTGCAAACGTGAGTGTCTCTGGAATGTACCTCAAACCCTTAAGGTTGTTCAATATATACTTCTTCTTAAATAGCTCCATTGAGAAAAGTTGTCTTTACATCCATCTGATGTAAGTTCCATCCCATGGAAGAGGTAAGAGATATGATAGCTCTGATGGAAGTATGTCTAGCCACCGGAGCAAACGTTCCGTCATAATCTTCTCCCTTCTTCTAGGTGAACCCTCTAGCTATGAATCTTGTCTTATATTTATCCACACTTCTGTCTGCTGCATGTTTGATCTTGTAAACCCATTTTGAAGTTACCACCAATTTTTCTTTAGGTCTTGATACAATTTTCCATACCTCATTTTTCATAATGGACTGATGTTCTTCTGTCATAGATTCTTTCCATTGTCCATTTTGAACTGCTTCTTCAAATGTGGTAGGTTATTCATCTAGAAGCTTCATCATATATGCTGCATAACTTGAGAATCTTTTAGGTCTTTTACTCTTTCTGAATGTTCCTTATGGAACCTTGAGTCTTTCTGTGTCTTGTAAGATAGCTTCAAGCCAAGCTGGTCCTTTCTTGGTCTTAGGTACGATTACCGAATCAATGTTTTCACATAGCTCCATAGGATGATCAAGTAGTTCATTTTCGTCATTTTCGTTTTCTATGCTTTCTTCGTTAAGTTCTTCAATCTCTTCTTCTTCTATAGTTTCTTTTATGGATTTCTTGAAGGTCATCTTCTCATTGAATGTTAAGTCTCTGCTGACTTCGATCTTGTGTTGTTCTAGAATATATATTCTATAAGATTTGGATGAATCACTATATCCCACGAATATCTCTTTCTTCCCTGAAGGTTCTAGTTTATTCCTCTTGTCCTTGGAAATGTGAGAGTAAACAGGACATCCAAATATTCTTAGATTTTCCACATTAGGTTTCTTACCTGAGAAAGTTTCTTCTTTGTGTCATGTCCTTCAATATACGATGAGGACTTCTATTATGCACATATATTGTTGTCATTGTTGTTTCTCCCCATAAGAACATGGATAGACCTTGATCATTTAGTAAGGCTTTTACAGTTTCTTTAATGGATCTGTTCTTTCTTTCTGCTACACCATTTTGTTGAGGATTATGAGAAACAATCAACTCCCTCCTAATCCCTGTCGATTTGCAGAATGCAACGAATTCCTTTGATGTATATTCTCCACCGTTATCTATTCTTAACGTTTTGATCTTCTTATTCGTGAGGTTTTCTATTTCTGCTTTGAACTCTTGAAACTTGTTGAATACTTTATCTTTTGTCTTTAGTAGATATAGCCAAGTCTTTCTTGAATAGTCATCTATGAAGATTACGTCGTAAGAAGATCCTCCTAGAGATTTTACTGGCATCGGACCGCAAACATCAGAGTGTATCAGATCTAGAATCTCCTTAGATTTGTTGTTGCTGCTTGGGAATGGTTTTTTGATATTATTCCCAAGAGCACATCCTTTGCGGATTCCTTCATGTGTAGACTGCAACTCTAGCATTCCTTCAACCATCCTTTTGAGAAAGGGTAAGGATTGATAGTTAATGTGAGCGTACCTTATGTGTCAAAGCTCATTGGGGTTGAATTCGTTGTGTACAAGAGCTTCTTCATTTTGTTTTAGTAGTTTATACAAATTTCCTTCACAACTTCCAATAACCCTAGCATTCTCTATGTTGGAGTCTTTATGCCACCTTTCCATCCACAAAAGCTATTATGTTTCCCTTGTCTTCTAGGCACCAACCTACTGATCTTAGATTGGTACCTATATTGATTTGATGCTCCATTGAAGAAATTGATGTCTCCAGTAGGTTGGTGCCTACACAGTATCTTGTTGAGTTTGCGCTCAACTAAAAAGATTGGTGTCTCGAGTAGGTTAATGCCTACACACTTTATAAAGATAAGTTTTGTAGTTTTTTTCCAGAAGAATTTCCAAGTTAAACTATATGTACTATGATTTGAGTTTACAGAAATAATAATAATAAATAAATAAATAACTTTTATTAATTAATGAGATCATTTAAAGTAAAAATTATCTTATACTAATTTCCTTTTAAGGGAAATTGACTCTTTTAGCTTGGTTTTAAATACCTTGGTTTTAAATACTTTTGGTGCAACAAATGGTGATCTAAAGGTGAAACACCAACTTTGGTCAAATCGCTCTTGGAGGCAATCCAAGTATATTGGCATTCCTCGACATCCAGGAAATCCAAGTATGTTGGCATTCCTCGACATCCATTCCTAAAGAGATTTTGTAATCTATCATAGAAAATAAGTGTTTTAAATTTTTGTTCTTTAAGAAAAGATAATGAGAGGGTTTCTCTAATCAATGGTAGAATGTGGCGAAGCCTAAAGAGAAAGGTAGGTATGGGATAACGAATGTTTGACAACTAAAAGTCAAGGGCGGGATATAAAACCAAAGGGCACAGAATTAAGTAAAGATATTTCAGGTGTAGCTCACTTATCTAGTATATAAAGAACCAAAGAAAATCTGGCACAAACACTTCTCACTGAAAGGCTCTAGTTCAAGCTTTCCCTATGATTGGGAAATGCCTCACTTGAGAGTGGAATATGGGGATCGACTCTAGAATCCAATCCTTGGATTCGTTGCACAATATGATCAGGTTTCATGTAGAATTGATTGAAGCCCTTCAAGAATAGCGGTGTATCGCTTTGCTAGATAATGTTAACTAGTGTATCGCAGCAAGGATGAAAAGATGCTCAATCAATAGAACTAGCCTAGAACATGCAATCCTGTGGAATTATTATGTAAATTGTTTAAAAAGGAACTACACAAGGATAAAGGAAGAGGACACTTGGGCTTTGGTCATAATACAGTGGGGGATTAAACGACATCCTTGGACTATATAACAATGACGGTCTTTAGAGGTACATGGAGTGGGACAGTGGCGGAAAAAGCCCTAGACGCCTAAAGCTCCCAAAAAGACTAGAATCTCTCCATGGCTTGGCTATAAAGAATATGGTTCTGACACAGGATGCACTCAAAAGAAGATATAGGAATGGACCATGGATATGCATGCTATGTAAGGGAGGTGAAGAAATATCAAAGCACTCATTTATAAAATGTAGAGTGGCAAGAAGTATGGATGGCAGCATAACAGATCCATGGTTCCAAAGATGTAGGGTCCAGATTTTCAGTGGAGTCATGCTTGAAAAAGTGGTATGAAAAAATAGCATATTTCAATGCTATGTAATGCTTTATAATCTAGAGTGTCTAGTTGGCCAGGTATTCCCAAATTTTGTAGGAGGAACATATACCTCCATTTGGGGGAATTGCACAGGTGAGATTTATGATTGTCGTTACTAATATTCTGTTGAAACAAAAAAACCCTAGGTAGATTGAGAACTTTGATATTGATAAATCCATGGAGTGGGGAATTTGGCCAAGGCCATGCAGATCATAGTAGAGCAAGGGGAATTTATAAATTTTATATCTTTCTGATGATCATTTAGCTAAATTCAAACCATGACTTGGAAACAAATTCAAATAACGAGGCTAAATTTATGGCTCTCTGATATCCTTTAAAATGTATAATGCTAAAAAGTGAATAACATGCAGAGCTTTGGTGATTCTAGTTTGGTTAATCAATAGATGAATAGAAATATGCATGAAGTCTTGTTGATTGGAATGATGCAACAAAAAACTCTGTTAGTGTTATGAACTGATAAATTCTTATGGTTTGGTTGTCCTCGACTGATCTTTTCCCTGATCTATTTCACTTTAGTTGCGGTATCAAAATGATTCACAACTAGTCTTATTGAAAACCTGTTCTTCCTAAATCATGTAGATCAAATATTTACAGGAATAAGTGATAGCTTGATGGTTAACTTCTATTAAGTAAAACGCTTTTTAAATCCTCTCATCCTGTTTTTTGTTTTGGCATAGTACTAACAGATTATCAGGCAGTAACAATCAGTCCAAGGATAATATTGTCAATATGTATTTAATAGGGGATTAAATTGGCTGTTTATCTACGTCTGGAGTTGATTTGCAGTAGCTATGCTATGCTCCTGGTTTGTGTACTTGTAAGACAGGGTAACTATTTCCATGTTCTTCAAAAATAATATAGAATTTGGGTGTTCTGAAAATATGATCAAACTTCAAAACATGCAGAATTATCATAATGGAGTATAGAAGAGAGATGGGCCGAATCTTTTCACTACCAATACATTTCCACAGTTTAATTTTCACAGAAAATATATAATGTAATCAAGCTACTTACGCTTCGGATGATTAAATTTCTACCTACTAATACTAAAATAAATAGAGATAAAATATCCCTCATTGAAACAAAATAATTATAGATAAAAGATCACTCACTGAAACAAAATAATTAGAGATCAAAAAATCACTCGTTGAAACAATCAATTTGAATAACTTCAGTATCATTGTACAGAAGTACAAGACTGGAAAATAATTTAGATTTTTTTGTGCCAATTGGTATTTTCTTATAGGGCATATGCAGGCTCTGTACAGAATGCATGCGTGCTTTCGTGGTCTTTGTTTAAAAAGCACCAAAAAATCAACAACTTTCACATATAAACAGTAAAAGCTATCACCACAAGGAGCAACTACTGTCAATATCACATCAGTCATCTCACAAACACTAGCAATCAATTAATATAGCAAGCTACTTACACTTTTGATGCTAAAAATTTATCACCTACCAATACTCGTATAATTATAGATGAAAGATCATTGAAACAAGCATTTTGAATGAAGTAAAATTGTACAGAAGTACTGGGAAACAAATAAATTATTTTGTGCCCATTTGTATTTTCTTAGGGCAGGTAGCATACTGTATAGAATGGATGTGTGCTTTCGTGGTCTTAGTTTAAATAGCACCAAAATATCAAAAAAAATCACATATACAATGTAAGAGCTATCACCACAAGGAGCAACAACTGTCAATATCACAGTGGTCATCATACAAACACGAGCAATCGATATCAAAATAGCAACCCCGTTAGCAATCTTTTGTGGGGAAGCCTGCACAGTCATAGTGTGTATGCTACCAGAAACTAAATTCTAGCACTAATACCTCAGAAGTAAACAACCAATGAACATCCTAGGTCATGTCAGTATATCACAGCTTTAAGATCAAAAAATAGCATAAATGCAAATTAATCATGAAATGGCACATATAACAAAAGCAACTAACATCGACATGAATCTGCATATTCATAGCCATCACTTCACCATCAGTCAATCAAGCTTGGAAACAGAAAGACATATATGTAAATGGAGATTTGTCTTTCACTTACACAACGAAGAAGACAACATAATGTGAACAGAACACTTTAATCCAATTTCAAGAAGGCAGTCACATTATCTATTTTAAACTAGCAATTAAATAAATGGCTGTTTTTACGTAGCTGCTCTAACAATTAAAAGAAATGGCAATCTTTATGTACTCCAAATAATAAATACTGAAAGTCGCCTTACGAAAATCAGTGCTCAATAAAATTATCTGAAAATTCAATACACAACAGAGGATTGCAAATCAATATTCAAAATTAATCCTTGAAATTAACCTCACCTGCAAAAAATCTATATGCAGGCATGGATGAAACATCCACTACCAGCATTACCTAAGCCTTCAATTTACCAAAAATCTTGGCCTTCTCCTGGGTTGTCTGGAATCGCCCATGCCCAAACTTAGAGGATGTGTCAATGAACTTCAACTTGATTTCCTCCAAGGCAGTACGAGAAGTCTGTTTCAGCAACGACTGCCGCAAAGTAACCACACGCTTCTTGGTACCCACACAACATCCTCTGATCATAATGTAATCATCTTTTAACACACCATAGTGCGGAAAACCACCCATCGGTGTTATATCCTTCTCAGTCCGATCAAATTCAGTCATTGCCTTGTGGGATTCCTGATCTGCCTTGCCAATCTTGTAGATCTTCTTATTCATCTCAGTGCGATGATGGTAACCATTCTGACCAGCCCTGGCAACAGTAAAGGAAACCCTAGCTGGATGCCAAGCACCAATACAAGCAACCTTACGCAAACCCCTGTGAGTTTTTCGAGGCAGTCTTGTAACACCCCACCTGGTTACAACACCTTCATAACCCTTACCCTTAGTCACACCAATAATATCAACCATTTCATCTTTCTGGAAAAGAGCATCAATAGGAACTTGTTTCTCAAAGAAGTTGTATGCATAATCTACTTTCTGGGCAACTGTTCCCCCATTAACTTGTATCTCCATCAGGTGGGCCTTCTTCTGTTTCAATCCTTTCATCTTCTTAATCTGAAAATGTGAAATTGGGTAGCTGGAGATCAATAGACTAAAATATCTTCATACACAAAATCAGAAAAACATTGTCTTAACCACTTAAAACAACTCGATTTTAAAAGACTAACATAAAAGTGACAGGTAATATTTGTAAGGTATGATTTTCTCCAAACTAGTAGAGCAATCAATTCAGAAATTGACATAATACAAAGCAAATTCTTTCATCACATTCTCTAGTGCTAAACCAATAGGAATGGTGAGAACTTGCAATATATTATGGAAGTGGTCATACTTGTAAATCATGCACGATTTCTTTAGTTAATGGTCAAAATTTGATTTCCACTTCATTTTGACTCTGGCTGAGCACTACACAAGCACTCTCTGCAAGTAATTCATATATACGGTTTTGTACATTTATTGCAGTTTATGTCTCTTCGAATCAGTCTGAAATAGGTACAATGATTCGATGGAATAAAGAGTCTACAAAGGAAAATTAGGCTTACAATCCCTGATGTGATGTTCATTCAAGAATAATAATGAATCCACAGAAGATGGAGGTAAAAGAATCTGGAAGCAAGCAAAGGCCAACTCGATACAATCAGTAACAAGTGCAAGAAACTAAAGTACACACAATCACTCCATGCAAGTATTTCATGTATATGTTTGTTTCATTTATTGTAGTTTGTCTATTTAACAAGTAAAGGCCAACTCAGCAGATTCAGTTGGAAGGGCCAATTATCCATCTTCAGTGAAACCCTCCTCAGTCATCATTGAAGTTTTGATAGATGACCATTGGATCACAAACTAACATCTTCTCCCAATAATAGAATCAAACACTGATGATCACAAATGTGTATGGCCCAATCCTAGCCATTTTGAAGCCTGCATCCTGGGACAACCTGTCTAAGGGACAAAAAAATTACAAAGATCTGCCATGGATCCTGGGGAGTGATCTCAACCTGCTATCATGCTCCCATGAAAAGAGAGGTACAAAGGTAAGTTCTGTCCCAGAGTTGCCAACAACTATCATAAACATTGAAGAGAAAAATCAAAGATTAACTTTGAACAAGAGAAGAACAGGAAGGGATCTAGTAATGGAAAGCCTAGACAGATTCCTGAATTCTGATCAGCAAAAATTGGGCAACCAAATTCCTTGAAACATAGAATCATTGACCAATCAACATGGACATTGTCGAAGGGTAAAACCAAAGCCCTGACAAACCCCTTTCAAATTTGAGCACATGTTATATGAACATCCAAATTGGAATGCCTGGTAAAGGTTTGTGGGAGAAGATTACTCCCACTGGGAATCCAAAATGTTTACCCTGAAGAAGAAGCAGCAAAATGTTAAAATCAAGCTGAAGTAATGGAATAAGGAAGTTTTTGGCAATATATTCCAAGAAGAGGAAAAGTTAGAGGCTGAAATGGAAACACTGCAGAAAGAATTGGATAACTCAAGGATGTCAGAGGATTTAATTGAAAGAGAAAATCAGCTCTAATCCAATCTGGACCAAGCATACAAAAAAGAGAAATTATTGTGAAAACAGAGATCTGGTATTTAATGGCTAAAAGAAAGACAGGGATTCTAAATTCTCCTGTGGAGCATACCAGATCAGAAAGTCTCAGTACAAGATTTCAAAAATAATCACAGAAGATAATAGGAACAATGAAAGGCAGCAAAATCTATGTATGTAGTCAGAGGCTTATTTCAAGAATTGGCTAACATACAAGGACAGAAATTAGAGTAGTGCAGAAACCATCCGAGAATGCATCCCAAAATAATATCAGAAAATACAAACAAGAGCTAACTGACCCCAGGTACTGAAGAACTACACCAAGTAGTTTCTTTGATGAGGGGGGGCAAATCCCGTAGCCCAGTTTCCCAGTGATTTCTGTAAGAAGATGTGGGATGCTATCAAATCAGAATTACTAGATGAGGCTGAGGAATCCAGGAAATCAAAGAGCATGTTCAAAGCCTTCAGCTCACCCTTCCTCACCCATATCCCCGGTAAAGAGCAGGCAGTTTCTTTTTAAGTTTCAGACCTAGTTCACTATGCAACATACCCTACAAGATTATATTCAAAGCTTCCAGGCCGAAAATGGTGTTCCTTATATCCAAGGAACAGGCAGAGTTTGTGGCAGGTAGACAGATTGCAGAGTCTGATTTTGGACCAAAAAGGCAATAGCAAATACACTCAGTCAAGATGAGAAAGCCTGTAATAAAGTGCAATGGAGTTTCCTTAAAAATGTACCTTCTGAAACTTGGTTTGCAAAAATGAGTGGAATAGGTTTTAGGGTGTTTCTCCTGAGCATTCATTGTTATGGGTCCCATCAAGCCTTCTTCAAGGCTACAGGAGGACTAAGGCAAGGGTTCCCCTTTTCAATTCTTTTCATCATAATTGTGAATGCTAAGAGATCAAAGGTCTCGAAGTGGCCTCAAATATTCCCTCAGTCACCCACTCTCGATTTGTAGATGACACTGTAACACCCTGTTTTCCCCCAAGACTTTAATAATGCACAAACTTCATATGTTAATTTTATGAAGCATGTAATCGTGTTTTGATTTAATATAAACACCAAACCACTGACTGAGAGGGAACAGCCTTGACAGTACTGGCCATGATACACCAGAGGAAATTGATGAGGCAGAGGGACTGATGGAACGGTTGAGTGTAGTGGAGCTGAGATGCATCAGCGAAGAAAATAAGAAGCTTTCACAGCATCAGCGAAGAAAATAGGAAGCTTTCACAGCAAGCTATATTATGCTTATAAACGTAAAGAACTACACCTACCGCCATACCAGGCATACATCAATCCTTGACAGTAGTGGCCATGTTACACCAGAGGAAATTGATGAGGCAGAGGAACTGATGGAACGGTAGTGTAAGGGAGCTGAGATGCATCAGCAAAGAAAATAGGAAGCTTTCACAGAAAGCTAATTTATGCTTATAAACATAAAGAACTACACCTACCACCATACCAAGCATACATCAATCCTTAACAGTAGTGGCCATGATACACCAGAGGAAATTGATGAGGCAGAGGGACTGATGGAACTGTTGAGTGTAGTGGAGCTGAGATGCATCAGCGAAGAAAATAGGAGGCTTTCACAGCAAGCTAATTTATACTTACAAACATAAAGAACTACACCTACCACCATACCAGGCATACATGAAACCACATGACCATTAAAGAAGGTCGCAGAGGTGGTTGAGCAGTTAATGAATATAGGTGGTTGACCCTTGCAGAGAGTAAAGGCTGACTGAACAACTGACAGGGGACACCACGGAACCACCCCTTCAGACTGTGAATGACAGACTGCAAGTTACGTCAGCAGGAAGTCACAGAAATCCCAAGGGGATGGAGAAAAAGACCAGAAGAGGAAAACACGATGAGGGGGAAGAAAAGAAGACACTGAACACAGAGAAGGCTCAGAGACTCGCAAGAGATAGCAGGGCGAATGACGGGGCATGCCAACAAGGCAGCCAGAACACCTAGGACGACAGATGTCAATCATTGACAGGTTGAGTGGTGGTCCAGCCGGACAGGAGAACCTTAGACCCCTGAACAAATTGCAATCATTGGTCAAGGAGGCAGTAAGAGCATCAACATCGTCCATCAAGAAGACAGAATATTCCTCAATAACCTGATTTTGAAGTAGTGATACTGACCGAACCTTTTGAATGCCGAATGGACAATATCAAAAGGGAATATTCTTCAATGTTGTGTCTGTTGGAGGTAAAAGTTGAGGGAATCGAGAGAATCGAGAGAAGGCCCGAATGTCAACGACTATAGGCTTACATGGATTAAAGTTCCAATGTGGGAAGTCAGGCAGGTGCTACATTGTTGCCATGTTGTTACCAAGTCAGATGGCACAAGTGACACAGTGCCACATGGCAGTAAAACAGATATTGATCATGAAAACCCAAGAACTTTAGAGAGCCATAATTTTCGATCTAGAGCTTAGTTTTGAGTGAAATTACAGTCATTGGAAATCTCTTGGCAATCCAAAGGATAATAGAGATGTCAAAGAGGAAATTTAAGATATTCGAGAAAATTGAAAAAATTCTAATGCCATTTCTTAAAAAGGACACTTAGGGGGTTGGGTGTGTTACAGAGTCACAGACACTCTGGTAACAGAGATAAATATCAACGAAGCCAGTGCCTTGTTCTCTGTATATCTAGGATTCTCTCTTTCAATCTCAACTCATGGTGCAACAACTGCATAAAAAAGAAACTGCATACATGGTAGCTAGGTCACAGGGTTAGCTGAATTTGAACCTTCATGTTCGAAATTCAGCGAACCTCAAAAAAAATTCCAAGCTCGTTTAGGTTTGCTGAACCTCAAATCGAACAGCCAGGAACTGGAGCCCCTGCCGAATTTGAGCCCAAAAGAAAATTTTCAACTCGATTTTTTTAAGATTCACTAGGAGATTCACTGGCTTGTTTTTAGGTATTTTAAGAATAATAATAAAAATGGGTAATATTTCAATCTAAATGTCTAACCCTATGATCTATCACCATGCACTTCCTTCACTTAGCATTGATCGATTAGTCACATCCTGGAACTGGCTAGCAGACAACTATGGTTCAATCTGCCTCTACCTTCAATTGTCGACAGAGTTAGCTGGGGCTACCCCTACTATCTATAAGGCTTTCTTGAATCCTGTCATGAGCGCTCACTCTCAACGAAAGACCTTTGCAGCAGAAAATATTTATCCCATTTATACATATAGAAGTGAAGTTATTATATCTGCCCATTTCGTCACCTTCTGTTATGTTAAGGAAGAGAATGAAATGTGTGAAATGCATGCCGGGTCAAGCATTTCAAAGGAAATGTGAATGAGATAGCTTGTCAATCTATACAAAAACTCTTTACTATTGAGATACCCGACACACAATCACGTTTTTATTCCGCTGCACGGTTTACTCTGCAGCACAATCTTTGTACTATGTAGACAACATATTTAAAACAAGAATTGGAATGCATACCTAATACACATATTGAGTACAGTCATGCTGCTTTTAGAGTATATGCCCTAAAATAGGTAACAATAACCCTTGAAAGAGTATGCCAATGTCCATAAACCCCAAAAAAATCCAGTTTATTTAAAAAAATAAACATAAAAATGAAATTACAAAAATGTGGGCCCGAACTTGATAACCCTAATCAACCAATTGCAAGCCTGCTTTGTGAACCAATAAGCCTAAAACAGAACCCATTTTAAAATTTCATTCATGTTTGGAAAAGGGCTATAATTCATGTGAATTGTGTTAACATAACCAATAACTCCATGTTACTGTAATTACTAATTACTAACAACATTGACGATTGTATTTTATTATGATTAAATTATTGTTATAAAACATAAGATTTTGTCATGACTAAGTGTATGTTTAAATTTTATTATGATTGGATTTTAATATTTATCATGATAACACTACTCATATTTGTTCATTGACCATGATTCTTGCTCATATATTAATATTGATGTTTATTTTTTATTATTTTATGTTATATTTTATTTAAAAGTGCATACACACACACACGCATATATATACACACACACAAGTTACCAGGATTTTGAATCTGACAGATTTTTGAAAAAACAAGATCCAGATACAACGGGTACAAACATTATAAATATATTTTTTATAATTTTTAAAAACAAAATTTATATAAAAATTTAAATTTATAACTTTATATAAATTAATAATATATAAAATTAATATAAAATAATTAACATTTTTAAATAATAATTGATATAATCTATTAATTATTTTATATAATTAAAAAATGTTAATATGCTGCAAGCGTTTGGCGATTCCAAAATAGCAATTGGCTACGCCAACGGTAAAATATCTATCCAAAATCCAAATCTGACAACCATTTTGCAAGACATCAAACTCAATTTTAGGGCTTTCAAATGGTTGTCATTCCACCATATTCTGCAGAAACTCAATACAAAGGCAGACTAACTTTCAAAAGAAGCTCTGGAGCTAACAAGCAGAGCCTTTGGATACTATGGGTTCCATGAGGGCACTGTAACAGAAACCATGGAATTTCGGCTGTAAATAATAAAACAGAAAAGCATCTTTTTGTTCTTGTATTTGGAAGGACATATATGTAGAGCAGTTGTAAATATTCCTTTTTTGGAATAGATAGATAGAGAAAAGGAAGGCTATGCATAGCTTTTGGAGAAAGGTCTGCAAAGACCAAACTTTGAATGTAATTGGAAGATGTATATTTCTACAAGGAATATAATAGATATTTTCCAAAGGATAGAAAAAACAAAAAATAATAATAATAAAAGCTCAAAAATATCAATTCATCCCATGCAAATTCATCAGTAAATACTACTAAATTAGTAAATTAAAAATTAAAATTTGTAAAGGATATAAACTATAGAACATGTTTCAAAATTCAAATTCAAATTCAAATTCAGTAATGAAATACATTGATTCATAAATCATAAATGAAAAAAAATCGAGGGAACACCTAGGAGTTCCCCATTTGGGGGGGACATCTAGAAGTCCCCCTTTCAAGGGGGAGCCCTTTCGAGGATACTCGTCCCCCACCTTGGGGAGTCGTGTTCCCCTGCATCTCATCCCCATGGAACACTGCTTAGACATAAAGACAAGTTAATAAACTATTGAATTTACTATTCTCGACTCTAGACTCCAAACCATCATATGCAAACTGTCCAGTTTGTGTCATCTTCTCAATCCCCACAAGTCCTTGTAAGTCTGCAATCTATTCCAATTCACGACGTCTTCCCTATCCCAACAACAAGGCACATTTCGTCGGTGACGATTTCATCTACTTTTCATTTGTAAGGATCCATTTTGCGGCAGATCCAAGGGTATCCAAATTTGAATCCAGATCAGATCCAAGGATCCATCCCCTTGGGTCGACAGATCCAATATAACACACACATATATGATGTTGAACCTAATGGAAAACCTCATACGAACCTTGTAGGAAAATTTGAACTCGAATCAAACTTAATTGTCATCAAACATGAACTCTAACCCGAGCCATGTGACCTGGCATGGTAGAACAAGAAACTCTCTTACAAGCATGCTAGTTTTCATTCAATTAATAGTGATGGCCATGCCCTCTATTATATTTCACTTTTGTTGGCCCCATGAAAGGTAATAACCCTAGTAGAAGAAATCGCCGAGTAATCGGAAAAAATCAGGGAAATAGTGATTTTTTCAGTGGGCCAATTTTTTCAAAACAAAAAATCATGATTTTTTTGTTTTTTGAAAAACTCTAGAAAACTTGCCAAAAATCGAAAAAGCTCGCCACAGTTGCCCAGGCCGCAGAATAAAGGGCCTAATTTGGTTTTTTTTATCATTGTGTTTTTTTGTGTGTGGAGCAACAAGGGAAGAAGTTTTTGCCAATGACAAGTTTTTCCACTAGGGCTGCCATATTCTGATTCAATCCAATCCCCCAAAAAGATTCAAAAGATGAGCTTGATTGTTTCTTTTTTCTGATAAATAATGCAAAGTCCATTTGACCATCTTGTTGCATGGATTCTACATTTAACTGCCAGGCACTAATCAGGGGCAAGCCAACACAAAACATGGAATTTGTCTTCCACTCTGATTAGGCGATTTCCTAGATTTTTTGTAAATGTTTTGTCTACCTAAAAGTTGCAATGCTCAAAATCATAGTCTAGTGCCCCCCTCTTTGTTCATGTATTGGAAAAAGGGAAAAGTTTCTATTTTGCTTCTATAATGTTAGGTTTATGCTTTAGACCTTAGTAAAATGCCAAATACTATCCAAAAGAGGATTGGTTACAACATCAGTGCTTATGGATGACTTGGCATAGTTTTAGCAAGTATCGGGAGGTTGATTTATATATGTGATCATTGATGTCATTTTGTATTGGTTTCAAACTTTCAGTAATGACTTTGATGTATCGGTTTTTGTTTGGCATCCGCTATATAATATATATCAGTTCTTTCTCCATATTTATGTGTCTATCTGTTTATATGATGTTGTTGTTGCTTTATATATTGAAAAATGTTTAAAATTTTGAAAAAAAATGACAAAATTATGTATTTTTTAATGTTTGTCGAGTTTTTCCATTTTTTTCGATTTTTTCATCGAGTTTTTTCGAGGCGATATTTTCAGGACCCTTGCCAATTTTTTGTCGATGCCAAGTTTTCCACTAGGATAATAACAAAAAATGAAGGCTCATCCAAGAAATCCCTATGAAATAGGGCTAGGAACAAAAAGAGATGGAAATTATTGCATGGAAAAGATTACCAAAACCATAATGGGCTATTGGGTAGGGATTAGGAGATTAAACATGGTTAACCAAGCCCTGATGGCCAAACTATCTCAGAGAATAATCATTGAACCTGTTGTCTTATGGGCTAAGATATTAATATCAAAATACTCAGAGAAAGAATCCAATTGTTCAAACATCTGCCCAAAGAATCTGAAATAGCATTGCAAACAACATCAAAATAATATCTAACTTCATTTTTTGGGAGGTAAAATTAGGTTCAAAGCTAAGTAACAAGATACGTCCAGACTCCAAACCCCCGTCTGTGTCACGTATCCTATGTGTCGGACACGATACGTGAGGACACATGTACGAAACGTGTCTTGTTCACAGGACACGTTTCAAACACATGTCCGACACTTACCCTCAACATGTCCTGCACAAAAAAGTACTTGGCTCATGCTTTTTCATGCAAGTTGGAGTTGTGAGGTGTTTTGGTGTGCAACTGAGGGTTATTTTGCCTTACTAATGCTATTTAAACAATTATTAAGTGGCATTCTCCTTTATCTTTCATTTTCATCCTTTTAATTAAATTTTTAACATTACCATCAATTGTTTCAAAATGTTTGAGTGTGGTTCCAACCTCATTGGACTTCATATGGAGAAAGTAGAATTTTAGGTCGCATTCAAAATTCAGCAAACTTAACAATTTTCAAGATTTCAAGATTGGAAAGATTAAAATGTTTCCACTAGAAAGATTGAAATGGTATGGAACTAACATTTAATCAAAGAACCAAGCCCTTTATGTACCTCGATGTTGGTGGTATTGGTTCTTGAAATCTTTTGTCATGACACCAATAAAAATGTACCCTTCACTCAAGTATAAACTCTTCTATTGAAATCTTCTCTTTGTCGACGTGTCAAGTGACTTAATAGTGTATGTGCACACCAACCTCCGTCTGATATACAAGCAAAGAGAAGAGTGGTTGAAGGGAAAGACAAAGATGTGGGATTTGTTTCCTAGTGATATGGGTTTGAACAATAGTGTTGAGTTGGCATTAGCTAGCTTGGATCTTAATGAACTAGTGCTAGAGCCGATCACTTTTGATGATGGTGATCCTCTTGAGGGGTCATCCTCCAGAGTCCATGTCAACAAATGCACGGATTGCATTGGATATAGGGGAGAAGAATGGAGAGAGTTGTGGTAGTGATACTAATCTTGATGATTATGACATAGAGGACTACTGACAATCATGACTCATGAGCTATGAGATTCTTCCATCTACAGTTCTAGTATAAACCCTATGGCTATTTTGTATTTGTCATTGGCATTCCCACCTATAGTATCAGTGACTCTAACTCAGTGTCTATCTACATTGTAATACATTTTGATTTTGATGACTTAATGAGATTGAGAATGTTGGAGCTTATGATTCTAATTTCTTGTGTTCAGTGTTTGTCATTTGATCATCATTGATGTTACAATGTAGTATGTTACATATTTAGTATCATGTAAATCTTCTAGTTTCTAACAAAATATGAATCTTTATGTCTATATTTCATTTTTGTATGTGTAATTTAAAAAAAAATCTTATATATAATTTTTCAAATATATATACATATAATAAAAATGTGTCCTCTGTATCCTGTTTTCGAGGGTCAGTGCCCGTGTCAAATACTCGTATTTACGTGTCCTCCATGTCTCATGTCCATGTGTCTGGTGACTCAGGTTCAAAGGTGTCAATTTGGGATAGGCTCGAGAATGGACAACCTCCTACTAAAGATTGTGAAGGATGGAGAAGTGCATGTCAAGAAATGAAAGAGATAGGATGGATCAATCAACATCAATGCATATTAGGAGACTAAAGACCATTTAATCCATACCTATCCTAGAAAAAGAAATTCTAGCCGACCCATTAAAATTGACAAAAAAAAAGTATTAATGTTATCTTGTATTGAAGAAGAATTCTCAAAAAGGAACGAAACGACAGTCTGTTGGAACAAAGAAGGAAATGTTGCTTACTGTCAAAGAAGAATATATGCTATGTTACATGGAGATGCATACCCCAAAGAAACCTCATACCAACCCACTCCAGTGTTTCAAAGACCTAGGGGCACCTAATAAACAATCCCAAACTGCCAAGGACTTCATCAAGGATGTAGGGACTTGATGGCAGATTTCAGGGACATTCTAGGCAGATTTCAGTGACGTTCCAAGCATGTATGTTCAGTTTTGACAATGGACATTGATGATTGGACAATGTGATCATTTTTCCTATCCATTTTTTCCATATTATACTGCATCTGACTATGAATCTGAACACCATGCAGCTAGAAAAATAGGCTTTGATTTGGGCTTGTGGTGATTTAATTAGTCTCTACAATAACAACATTACATCAAGCAATGCCTCCATGTCAACAAACCAAAAAATGCAACATCTCAAAGGTCTGACCCTTGTAGTTATTACTCTTGTTTTTCTCATTTTGGGGGTCATCTTATCTTTTACATATTGTACATGAGTGTGTAGGAGTTATTCAAGTCCAGTTCTTCCATCATCCCAACCTCAAGAATTGTGAAAACAATTGGATAAAGATGACTCGGATTCAGTTCTAGATGTTTAAACAAATTCCTATTCAAGCACGTTCTTAACCTCAAATATATATATATATATATATATATATATATATATATATATATATATATATATATATATATATAATCTCTTCAGAAAGCTTACAAATATGAATCTAATCTATTTACAGAATGATTGCATGTGTAGCCCAAACTCTTTTCACAGCTGTAAAATCTACAGAATCTATCAAGCAGGGAATGCCTTAAAACATAATCATCATAAACAAGAAATATGAAGAAAAGCTGTTATAGAGACAGGCATTTATCTCATAGCCCCTTCATGGACCTTATTACAAGTTGAAAAGAGTTACACTTGAGTTTCCTAAAACTAAACTGCATTTTGCTCATGTCCAGGTTCTAGATGTTTAAATAAATTCCTATTCAAACACGTTCTGAACCTCAAATAAATATATCTAATCTCTACAGAATACCTGCAAATATGAATCTAATCTATTTACAGAATGAATGCATGTATAGCCCAAAATGTTTTCTAGTGGTTTTCATCACAACTGTAAAAATCTGCAGAACCTATTGAGCAGCGAATGCCTTAAAACATAATCATCATAAACAAGAAATATGGAGAAGAAAAGTTGTTATAGAGACAGCTGTTCATCTCAGAGCCCCTTCATGGGCCTTATTAGAAATTGAAAATAGTTATACTTGAGTTTTCTAAAGTTAAACTGCATTTTGCTCATATCCAGGTGCCAATAATAGGATGTCACTTAGCCCTTTTCTTAAATACTTGAACTTTTTCATAACTGGTTAAATGTAAGGGCTTGGCTTGCACATAATACTGCATATAGACTATTTTGTTCACAAGCAGCTACAAATGTTTACAGTAAATTCTAGATTTTGTAGTATGTATTATCATGTGTGTGTTATTGCTGTCCCCAACCCACCATCCACTGAAAATTTTGGGGGTGTGCTCTAGACATAATGGGGACACGTTCCCCTGCCGCAAAAACCAGCGCAACATAGGATATATGGTTTGCATATCAAAAGAAGAGAAGCTGGCAAATTTTAGAATCTCAAAGAAGGTATCAAATCCACACATATGGCCAAAAAGTAGTTTTATTCTCCTCACCAGCGATCTACAGAAAGCTTGTAAACAAAGAACAATTGAGGTTCAAAGGAAGGATTGGCCCATCAAGGTGCAGTGGATGTCTTGGAGAAGCCAAAAAGCTGTGGCCACCTGCTCCTGAAATGTGAATTTTCCATCCAGGTATGGAAATTATGGAACACATTGTCCAACCAGCCCATCACAAAGGTTAAATCTACCAGGGAGTTGTTCAAGAAATGAGGCAAATCCCCATGGTAAGCAAAAGTTCTGAAGAAAATCTGGGCTGTAAATCAAGCCTAGAGGGCAGTTTACTATCCATACCAAAGGGCCAGAGTGCAGACTTTTCTCAGCCTGTTAGTTGCTTAGTTTCTGAGTCTGATATGGAAGGTTTGCCATTAAGTTATGTTATGTATATGCTTTATTCCAGTTCAAACAAAGTTCATCATCTGGTTTACATAAAACAGAGTATTAGTACCAGAGCTAGTATGGATTCAATTCAAAAGAGCTGTGATAGGAACCAGGTACAGTTAGAGCCAAAGATCAAGTTGCCTCAGATTGACAGAAAAAGAAAAAGTCCCAAACTATTTGATCCCTTTAACCCACCAGGCTCAGGTTAGCTCATGGTAAAATGTGAAAAAACATCTAATGGAAAATCTGGACTAACTGGGGCAGGTTTTATCAGAAATTCACATGAAAGGACAAGAACTAAGGAGTCTTCCTCGGATACCTAAATGAGAGGAAAAACAACAACTGAAAGCCAAGGTGCACTGTCAGGAATAAGTGAAGTAGTGACAACAAAAACCTATAGTCCGAAGCCTGCAAACTTCAAAGTCATTATCGAAAGGGATTTTAAACTCCTCGAGATCTCCTTAACAAGTAGACAGTTAGCAGGTCATGGGATCTAGCCAAGCACATTGAATAGTGCTTAGAGGCTATAAGAAGCATTTCAATCTAGTCAAATTACAGCATGTGAGAAGGCAAGCCAACCAGATCTCTCATTGGATGGCCAGCAAAGCCATCCCACTGAAAAGTGATGAGAGATAGAAGCACATCAAAAGAAAACAACAATGCAACTTCCACAGCTTCAACAGACAAAAAATCAGACAGAAACACTACTGGAAGTGCAACATCGCTTGGCATCTAAAGCACAAAATAGCACAAATAAGAACCAGCTCTCACAAGTTGAGATGTGAAACATAAAGATGGGCAGAACCCAAGAAGCTGCCGGATGAAAGGGTGTGATATGTGGGAATGGAGAGGTGGAAAAGGAGCAGCATTCTCCTATTGTTGTGTAGCATAATCACAAATCAGGGAGATCTCAAACTTGCATATCAGAGGCCAGGAATCAGTATTCCAGAAGGATCTAGTCGGAGGTACAGCAAAGCTGGTAGAGAAAGTGATGCAATCAAGGGGCAGACTGTTGAAAGGAGAGACAATGACACAACCAGCCCAAATGTGTAGACTAGGACAGTGATTCGATTCCCACCATTACACCAGTATCTCTGTTGATTGTAATATTTTGCTTTAAGCTCTTTGAAAATGACACACAGAAGGTAAGCCATTTTTATCTCACATGGCCACCCGGTTGAATGCACAGTTTAATAAAATGAATCTATCTATTTCTCTGCGCTTAGATGATCTAGAATGAATCTGATGATTTCCAACCAGGGGCTAATCCCTGGGTTTGTTGTACTTTTGTAAACAAAGGAGCACATCCGCAGACCCCTATCCAGAAATCTATGTAACTTCATCACCCTAGGGTAATATTCTGTAATACAAAGTTCTTTTCCTAGCCAAAAAACAAAGAATTGATGATCCGGATAGAATGAGTATATACCTGGGTGTGAGCGAGAACCCTAATGACGGTTGCATACTTCTTCATTTTCTCGAGCTCCGTCTGGATATCCTTCTTACCCTCCTCGGAATCATACTTCTTGGCATATTTAGTGAAAGCCTTCTTCTTAGCCCTGTACCAGTTTTTGTAAAACCGCCTCCGCACCTCCTCGCTGAGGTGCTGAGCCCACACTGTATTAAGGGTCCGAAGCCCTCTGGGTGTCTTGATATATGCGACCACGCCCACGATGACCATTGGCGGGGTCTCGATCAACGTTACAGCCTCGCAAGTCTCCTTCTTGTGAAGCTCTGCAAACGCAAAAGCCGATCGATTAACTAGCTACCTAAGACAAAAACCAAAAAAGAAACAAGAACAGAGGGGGCGGGGATCGATAAGGCAAGGGTATCAGAAGAAAGAAAGAGATGGGCTTACTGGATCCGGGCTTTTCGACCTCTCTAACGATGTGGGTCATGCCGGCCTTGTAGCCCAAGAAGGCCGTCAGCTTGCAGGGCTTCGATTGATCATCCCTGGGGAATGACTTCACTGCATTTATCACAACGCAGACAGACACATACAGAAGAAGAAGATTAGTTTCTTCTGCTCTAATTGCAGAAAACAGAGACACAGAGAGAGAATTGTGGACTATTTTTCTGCACCTTTTCCTCTGTGTCGACGAGCCCTTTTGCGAGGAAGAAATCCCAGAGAACCATGCCTCGGATGCTCGAATTTCCTGTGACTCATCTCTTCAGCTGCAGCTCCCCCTCCTGCTGCTTCCTCCTTCCTCCTCCTGTCCGCGCCCCAGTATTAGATGTGAACTCTGAATAGCTTATCCACTCAACCAAACCCTAATGTCGACCCAAACCCTAATACCAACCCTAAACCCTAGAGCCCATATACCCCTTTACTGCCTAGGAGGATTATATCGTTAAGTGTTGCATTAATTTTTTAATTTCATTTTTTTAACTGGGTTAATAAAAGTGGGGTGGTGTTGTTTTTACTAAGACCTAAGTTTTAATCCGGATGTGTTTGTGCTTTCATTGTTTTAACCAAAGGATCCTCATATAAGTGGTGAAAGTGCCCAACGAGGGGAGATGTGCTGAATCATTAACATTACATTAACACGACACATGTAAAACCAAAATATATATATAATAATCTATTTTTAAGGTCACGGCCAAGCGAGTACATTAAATTGGTAAAGTTTATGAAGGTATACATACCCTACCCCTTCTGGATTTGAACCCGTAACTTCTTAAGAGGAAACACATGTTCTTAACCATTAGGTCCACTTAAACTGTATATAAAACAAAATTGAATGTAATGTAAATTTATAATTAAAATTTTATACATAAATTGAATGTAGAAAAACATAAAAATAATCACAGTTGGATTGTATAAAATATATATATGTGTGTGTGTGTGTGTGTGCGCGCGTGTTGCATCATTAACATTAACACGACACATGTAAAACTTATATATATAACAAAATTGACTAATAAATATATATATATTAATAAAACAAAATTGAATTAATGTAAATTTATAATTAAAATTTTATATATAAATTGAATGTAGAAATCATAAAAATAATCACAAAATGTTGGATTGTATAAAATATATATATATAACAAAATTGAATGTAACTTAAACTTATAACTAGCATACCTTTGAAGTTGGGGAAAAGAAACATCAAAATGAATTGGGGTGGTTATGTTGTTTAAATAGCATAGAATTTTGTCTTTGGATGGAAAATGAATACTTTATAAGGTCGATCTTCATCCCACATCTCCCAAAATATTTTCAACGATTTTGTAACTCCAAAGCGGAATCAATGAGCTGCATGCCCACTTGCAATAATCACATAACTCCAATGTTGAATCGCCCAATGCATGCTCGCATGCAATAAACACATATATATGACCTGTTTTTCTAAAGAAATTGGAAGAGGAAGAAGAACCTTGTAAAAATGTGTAAGTTACATTTCTTGGGAATCCATCCTACAAGATACAATCTACAATCTCACTAACCACCATATTGTTCTTTAGGTGGTGGAGATCTAAATTTATAACCATTCATATAAAGTGCACAATCAATCGATAATTGTTGATGTGGTCTTTCCTAAAAGCCAAAACATCATTTGCTTGCGTTGTGGATAGAAAAAGTCATCATTGTAAGCTACACCTTCACATGCATATATTTATAATCTACAAAACCATAATCTTTAGACTCCAGATGTGAAGCCATTAGATTCATGACAAAATAAACTCATTATTCATGAAAGGTTGTTATTTTGAAAGGTTTTTTAATTTGGGTTCTTGTTTCCACCACACACATAAGTATGAGCCATCGAAACACTCAAGGACATACAAAGGAATTTCAAAGCATGTGATACTTTGATAAAGAAAGTAAGAGGTCAGATAACCTTTACGGTATAAATTTAATACAATGTTTCTAAAAAAAAAAAATCTTGCTATTTTTTTACTTTTCTCTAGCATTTGTTCATTGGTCTTCAATGGAGAATGCGTTGAGCCCCTTAGTAAAACAAGAACTTGCCAATCTAGATAAGGATCCAGATAGGAGACGAACAACCATGAATGCATTGAAAAGCTATGTAAAGCTTATGAACACAAGGACAATACTTCTATTCTTAGACAAAGTCTCTAACTCTAAAGAAAGCAGCAAGGATTCTCGCCAATGTGCAATATCTCTCTTATGAAGTGCTTGCCAAAGTGCATGGAAAAAACATCATTTCTCTTATAAGAAAAATTATGGCCATTGTTGTGAAGAGTATGTCTTCAAGTGCAGGAGCATTTCCTCTACAACAAGCTTGTGGAAGAGTTGTTGCAGGCATAGCCAGGTATGACATTTATACTTTTAGCACAGAGGTTGTAATGTCCCTGGCCATCGACCCCACGGTTGGGCAACGCTACTATGCAAAACATTCTCATAAATTTATATATAACATGCATATTAAATCTAATTAACAGATTTATGGAAATTTAACCAACAATATAGAGTAATCACGGTATTACTATTAACGTACAGAATTAACAGCAAATATCATTGCAACAGAATACATGATAATATTACAATCATCACAAACATGCATTTTAATTAAGTATAGAATTAAAACACATAATGATACTTATCTTTGAAACTATAATATACCACCAACTGTGTGCAGACCTTCCACGAACCTCCCAGCCTTAGACCACGTACTCGACTCTGCAAGAGCGAATAGGCTCGGTTCACAGGATACATAGGTGACACGACTCAATCCACAGGTTTGTGACACGGCTCAATCAATGCAAAGGTCGAACACAGACTCAAGCGGTTCAGACGGCAGAAAACGACAACAAGCCACTAAGACAATGCATGGTTCAGGTAACACGGATTTCAGAGTTGTGTGACCAAGAATCAACGCAGTGATCAGACGCATAGCAACACGGTTCGAACAGATAGACGCAAGAATGGAGGACCAACCAACTCAGCTGACGCTTAAGTTTTTAACCGCATGCACCCAGGTCGACACTTGTCTTCCTAGAGCTGCATGCGTTCCCTTTTGCACACGTTGGAGCTGCATGCGTTGCCTCTCACGGGACTTAGGATAAAAACATGTTTTGTCACACACCTTTAGAATAATAATAAAATATTATTCTCAAGGACTTAAGCCCCCAAGCTTAGCCCCTCTTTCCAACCTTTCAGCCCCTTTTTCCCTTACCCGCCCTGTGGAAGCTTAGTCCCCCATCACTCTTTCTTCGTGGTCAGTCTGCACACAGCGATGTTTAATCTTTATTAATGTTCTGCATATTACATATACAAAAGCAGGCTCCTGGCCTTTAACACTTAGGCTCTCTGGCCTAATAAACACATAAGCCCACCAGCTTATCAATACTTGGCTGACCATCCTACAAAACATGATTTGCAATTCATAAACATGATTACAACAAGGCTCATCCTTGGGGATATTACAATCTCCTCCCCTTATTTTTGCATTGTCCTCGGTGCAACTTTCACACAACATCAACAAGATTTTCAAAATCTTCAAAAAGATGTGAGTATTTTGCCTGCATAACATCCTCATGCTCCCATGTCGCGTCCTCAGGACCGTACCAAGTCCACTGGACCTTTACAAGCCCTGTGGCTCGATTCCAGAGTTGTTTTCTTTTCTGGTCCAATATGCACACAGGATGCACTTGCAAGACACCTTCTTGCTCCACCTGGATCACTTTCTAATCAATTACATGATTAGCATTAGGTATATATTTCTTAAGCAAAGAAACATGAAACACATTATGTACAGTCATGGATGCAGGTAATGCAAGCATATATGCAACTGGCCCAATCCTTTCTAGGATTTCAAATGGCCCACAATATTTGGCTGCCAACTTGGCATAGTTTCCCAGCTTCAGGGAACTTTTATTAGCTTTTACTTTCAAAAAAACATGATCACCCACTTTGAATTCCCTGTGGATTTTGTTCTTATCAGCATAATTTTGTTTCCTGTCATGGGCAGCTTTCAAATTCTGCTTAATTTTTAGCATCTGCTCTTCCATTTCCTTAAGCAACTTTGGTCCAACTACTGCCCTATCAACTAGATTATCACAACTCACTGGAGTATTGCACTTTCTTCCATAAAGTGCTTCAAATGGGCTCATCTTCAATGATGCTTGATACCCATTATTGTAGGTGAATTCTACCAAGTGTAGGTAGTCTTCCCATTTCGATGGTTTGTCCATCACATACATTCTTAGTATGTCTTATATCACTCAATTCACCTGCTCTGTCTGCCCATCAGAATCAGGATGATAGTTTTGCTAAAGTTCAGATTCGTTCTAAACCCCTTGAATAACCCTTTCCAAAAATTTGAGGTAAATTTCGGGTCTCTGTCAGACACAATTGTCTTGGGAATTCGATGCAATCATGCCACTTCATTCATAAAAATATCAGCAACATTCGTTGCCTTGTGAGTAGTCTTTAACGGAATAAAGTGGTCAACTTTCGTAAGCTTGTCCACTACCACCATGATTGAATCATGATGCTTGTCTGTTCTGCGCAATCCTGTGATAAAATCCATTGTCACCACTTCCCACTTCCACTCAGGAATGGGTAAAGGTTGCAGCAACCCTATTGGGTGTCTATGCTCAGCTTTAACCTTCTGGCACTCCATACATCTGGCAATGTATTCAACAATCTCTTTCTTCGTGCCTGGCCAAAAGTAATGGTTCTTGACTGTTGCCACAGTTTTCTGATATCCAGGGTGCCCTGCACAAGGCACATTATGCATTTCATGCAAAATCATACATTTCAAGTCATGGACATTAGGTATATAAATTATGTTCTTGTATAGAATTATTCCATCAGCCCCTAATTTATAAATCTCCACTTTCTGTGGCATCTTACCTTGTTGTAGTTTTGCTACCAAATCCCTGTACTGCAAATCTGTATTTGCAGCCTCCAAAATTCTGCTTTTAATATCAATTCGGTACATGCTAATGATTGAAGCATGTAATTCATGCACTCTCATGTTGAGTGCATCAACCACTTTGTTTTCCTTCCCTTTGATATGCTTGATATCAAAATCATACTCACAGAGAAACTCCAGCCACCTACTTTGTCTAGCGTTCAAGGTTAGTTAATCAAACAAATACTTCAGACTGTTATGGTCTGTTCTCAGTTCGAACCTCCTTCCCATGAGGTAATGTCTCCATTTCTTTAGAGTGTGTACTATGGCTGCCAACTCCAAATCATGAGTTGCATAGTTCCTTTCGTGCTCTTTCAACTTTTTGGATTCATAACAGATTGTGAATCCATTATGACTGAGGACTCTTGCCAGTCCTTCTTTGCATGCATCTGTGCATACCACAAAATCTTCATTTGGATCTGCGATCCTCGGGATTGGAGCACTGGTAAACAGTTGCTTCAATTGTTGGAAGCTTTTCTCACAATCCTCTGTCCATTAAAATTTATGCTCTTTCCTTTGCAAGGAAGTGATAGGGTGATCTATTCTCGAGAACCCTGCGATAAACCTTTTGTAATAACCAGCTAGACCCATAAAGGATCTGACTTCCATCACATTCTTTGGTGTTGACCATTCTCTAATGGTCTCAATTTTCTCAAGATCTATAGTTATCCCGTCCTTTGAAATAATATGCCCCAAGTAATGGATCTGCTCCTGATAAAACAAGCATTTGCTCAACTTGGCATACAATTGGTGCTCTCTTAGCACCTGCAACACCATCCTCAAATGGTGTTCATGATCTTCCTCTTACTTGGAATACACCAAAATGTTATCCAGGAATACTATGACAAACTTGTCTAGATAGTCCCTGAAAACACCATTCATTAAACACATAAAAACAACGTGTGTGTTTAACAATCCAAACGACACCATTGTGAACTCGTAATGACCGTACTTTGTTCTAAAGGTGGTCTTGTTGATGTCTTCATCCTTTATCCTTACCCAGTGATATCCCGACCTGAGGTCTATCTTTGAAAATATCTTCGCATCCTTCAACTGATCGAAGAGTTCATCAATCCTCAGAAGAGGATATTTGTTCTTTACAGTTACTTTGTTCAATTGTCTGAAATTGATACATAATCTCAGTGTTCCATCCTTCTTCTTCACGAACAGGACCGGGGCACCCCAAGTTGACACACTTGGGCGTATATACCCCTTCTTCAGAAGCTCTTCAAGCTACAATTGCAACTCTTTCAGCTCTGGTGTACTCATTCTATAAGGAGCTTTCGACATTGGAGCTGCTCCAGGCATCAAGTTTACAGAGAAATCAATATCTCTCTTTGGAGGTAGTCTGGGTACCTCCTAAAATACATCTTCAAATTCCTTTAGTACCGCATGATCTCCAATCTTTGAGACTTCATCCTTAGATGCTTCCTCCACATGGGCTGCAAATAATTGACAACCTTTCCTGTAGCACTTCTTCAGCTGCATTGCTGAGATTTCTCTGATAGCAACAGCTTTGGGAATTCCTTGGATTGTTCTCAGATTTCCTTCCTCATCCAGGGAAGTGAATGCCTTATTACGATAGTCTAAGATGGCTTGGTGTTAATCCAACCAGTCCATCCCAATTAAACAATCATAAGAACCTAAAGGCATAATGTTCAATTCAACCTTTGTGCTCAATCCATTCATGTCCACTGGACAAGACTTAACTAACTCAATGACTTTTCTCTTGGTTCCTATATCCAGTTGCACTAACCGAGACTTCTCATGTTTGCTTCTCGACAAATGCAAACTTTCCACCACTATAAGATCTATATAACTATGGCTAGCCCCTTAATCAATTAAAACAGTAAATGGTTGGTTGTTAATCATACCTTCCACTTCAATCATGTGCGACTGATATTCAGCTTGCTTGTTGTCCAGGGCTGCGTAGATCCTTGGCATTCTACTGCCAATGTCCTCCATTGTTTCAACTTGCTGAACATTATGGACAACTCTCACTTTTCCATTTTTATGGGGACAATATTTGTACTTGTGGTTCCCCTGACAGCCCCAACACTGAATGGGCGTCTGCCTTGGCCTTTGTTCTCCTACGTCAGCCATCCTCGACTCTCTAAACAATGGTTGCCCTTGAGAACTGTTTCTGAAAAAGGGTGGCTTAGTTCCCTTCTCCCTCTGATCCATCTGGAAATTCTTCTTGTTTTCTCAAGCCTTTCAGAAAGTAGGCTTCTCTCTTTGTTGCTCATACAAGCATTTTTCCCTCCTTATCATTTCTTCCATAGTCTTAGGATCATCATATTGAATCTTGTCACCAATGCAAGGTGGAAATCCACTTAGATACCTTTGAATCTTGATAGTCTCATCCTCGATGAACGGAACATACTTCAGTAATTCCAAAAATCTTTGTTCATACTCATTAAGGGTCATTTTGCCCAGCTTGAGTTCAAAGAACTCTTTCATCTTTCTATCATAGTATCTTTTAGTCAAGTATTTCTTCTCGAAATACCTATTGAATTCTTTCCAAGTGATATCTTTCTCTCTAATGTGTTGTACCTGCACAAGTTGATCCCACCACATGGATGCTTTTCCTTTTAGTTGATACATTGCAATTCTTCCTTCTGCATGAGAGGAATAATTCTGCAGTTGGAAATATTTCCTCATGCCGAGCAACCATGTTTCCACATCTTCCTCGTTCTTATGATCTCCATCAAACGTGGGAGGCTTAATCTTGTTCATTTTGCCCTTCAACTCATCCATCCCAAATCTCTTGTGCTTTCTGGTAGGAGATGGGCTTGAACTACTGCATGCCCTTCTCTTAGAGCGACCTTGGGAGTGATGATGGTGTCTACCAACACTCCTCGACCTTCTTCCCTCAAAAGTCCGGTGACCCCCAGTTCTGCTCGAGTCATTCTCCTTATCCAATTTCTTTTCGATTCTTTCTAGGCTCTTCATCAACTTTAAGTTGAACTCACCTTGTTTATCCTGAGCTTTCCTGAGCTTTTTGTTATTTGCTCGATGAGTTTGGGCATCTTTCTGCAATCAATCAATGATTTTCATCATATGCCCTTCCTTATCTATCTCTTCTCCATGTCCATTGGAGTTCGACCCTTCAACTCCCAAATGAACATCCATTCCTTTTGCTTCGTTCTCTGAACTGGAAACTTTCTGTGTCTCTTCCATTTCTTTGCACTCAGTGGCAACTCGAAACAGTTATGATACTCGTTAAACTTCTGCAAACATAATGTGCAGACAACCAAAATTTGTCAGGCCATTATTCCTTAACCAATCTGTTAACGCTCTGTAAATTTCCTAGAGGTTGTCAGAAAAGAAGAAATCTACGGGAGGTAACTTTATCCAACCACTTCGAAGTTGGAATCTAGCCCTACCAGCTTCAGAGAGGGATCTCTCTGTATGATTTAGATATGTTTCAAATTTAAAATATTAGGCTAGGTAAATAAAATATGTTGATTTTGTTTGTTGTAGTTTTTGTTGGGTTGGCTGAGAGAGCTTTACACATCCATTGGGCTATGGGGTCTATATCATGAAAACAAAATCTAAACCAGAAAACAAAGAAACTTCTCACATGGCAAGATAATGTAATCACTGGATTCTTTTAGCAGCATAAATGAAGAATAGCAGAAAAGGTGAGAATGTCAATTACAACAAATAAGCAGTTAAGAATTTCTTTATCGTAAAATTAGAAGATGAAACACTAAAATCTTTTAAAGTCAGAAACAGGGTATACAAAGATAAATCCTGCAACGTTCGTTACTTTCAAAGATTAGATTTAGAAAACAGTATGATAACTAAGCGAGAATAACATTTAACTTAGAAAGGAAAACATCACCAATGAGTACACGCAAGAATCCTGTGAAGATGCCTCTTTGTATTAATGGAAGATCTCTTGAAAAATATTACAGTCTAATAGCTCTCAGGGCGTAAAGATCAACCCTCAATGCTTCAAAAAGTGAAGTATTTATAACCCAAAATTACAAACGATCCTGTCATTAAAGACCAGGACGTGGTAAATCTATTTTTAGCTTAACTAACTTAACAAATTACAAAAATCTAGAAAATTGTTTGATGATGTGTCGCAACTTCGTGTTGTTTTCTAGGTGAACCGTTGGTGAGGCCTCTGCACGACCTTGTCTGACTAGGTTGGGATAGCTCATTGACTACTCGATCAGGTCACAAAGCTCTTCCCATCGAAGATGACTGGGAACGCTGACTTTGAGTAACCTTTAGTAGACTTCATCCATCTCTGTGTACTTGGCGGAAGTAGGCTTGATGATGAAGATGTACCGGATCTCATGTTGTATGCTGATGTCCAACTGAAGTTCGTCTATAAATGCCTTGCCAGTGATACTGCCTTCAATTCCTGAAAACTTCGAACTATCCTTAGCCACGTCCGCTAGTCTCTTTTTGTAATCTGGGAGTGTCATCAATTTGTCATTTATCACCTTCAAACCAGGAAGACCTTTCTTCTGTAGAGCCTCGATCTTGCTGAAAAACCTTTGTACCCCTAGGTCCATAGCCTAAACATTTTCTTCCAACTGTAGCATCAGTCCTCTCTTGGTCAAGACTCTCTTGTCCTCGAGGATGGTCTCTGTTCTATCCTCAATTCTCAACTCTTCCAGCTCCTCTCTGGTTTTAGAATTCAAGAATTTGATGATTTCATTAGCCTATGTGGGCATCTCTTGCATTTCTGATCTAATCTTCTCTATGGCTTGTTTACTTCTCCGCACCAATTCATTTTGCTCGAACATAATCTATATCATTGGCCATATTTCGTTCATAGACTTGGTGATGTCTGTCCAGACACTTTCTTTGACTTCGGCCAATGTTTTGCCTGCCACTGTTTGCTTCCGAAGCTGTTGTAAATCTTGTTTGAGCTGGTCTGACACTTGTTTTTCCTTGGAGTAGCTGGTTTGGTAAGAAGATTTGAGTTTCTAAAGGTTCTCAATCTCCTTTTTGAGCCTGCTAATCTCTGTCTCCTGCAGATTCATCTCTTCCATAGATTTAGCCAATTCAACCGTCTTTTCCAGAGACGTCAATGGATTCGCCAATGGAACTTCTGCTAGTGATGTTGTGCTCACTCCTGAGAGTAGAACTGCACTCAGTGGAATGACTTCCATGGGTTTTAACTGTTCTTTCTCTTTCACTAGCTTCTCCATCTCAACTTCCATTTCCTTCAATTGTGCATTCTGCTCCATGATCAACTTAAGCATCTCATCTTTTTCTCCTTCTGTCTCTGTTATTTCCTTTGCCTGCGAGTCTAATGTTGGTGGCAGCTTCAATTGTTTCCTCAAAGAAGATATGTCGACATTTTTCTTCTTGATCATCTCCTCGACTGCTTTCACATTCGAAGGATCGTACCCGATCTTGAGGACCAGTTCCTCCAACGTCTTGATCCTGTTATCCTTGGCAAAGGATGATATTTTCTCCAACTTCAACTGTGTCTAGACGTTGTTCAAAGACACTTGTAACCTAGAGGTAGTGGTGGAAGCATGTGCCAGCGTGGAGAAAACCATTTCTCCAGTTTGCCTGTGCAGATCCATTTGATCAGCTGGGTGCATGTCCTTAGTCTGGAATTCAAAAGTTGCCCTTTTGTAATCAATGATTACCTTTGGGTCTGGCACATGTGCTTGGAGAAATGCCATGTGCATTCTGCCCTTCTCAGTGTCAAATGCCGATAGCAGCCTGTGTTGTGCAGTCAACGTCCACTTCCATAACTGGGCGTATGTGCTGCTGGTCAGAGTCTGATTCTTTTTCTTGATCAAATCATATTTCTCAAAGATACTCAGCTTTGGTCCTGTCTTGCCTGGCTGGTTGATTGGTGGAGTATCTATAGGATTCTTTGGTAATGCTATGGTTATGATCTGCTTGCTGCTTGTACTGAGGAGCGTCCGATCAACCTCTGTCATTGTAGTGGATGGAATTTCCTTTTCTCCAGCGGGGTCAGGAGCCGGACTGGTTTTTGGCCTCTTGGTATGCAGTCGAAATTCTTCTGATGATACTTCAGTGACAGATCCTGCCTAGGCCTTTTCTCCTTTGGAGCCTATGGGGTGGTTGTCTATGATACAGTGACCGGGAGGTCCTGTTGTTCTGTCTCAACCAAAGTATTTGGCTCCCATTCCGTCTGGTTGGCAAAATTTTCTACCTCAGGCCTAGATATGTGAACATATGGGATATTCTTGTTTTTTGTCCTCATCTCGGAAATAATCCCGCATGGATCATAGTGCCATGTGAAACTCACAAAGAATTTCATTTCCTTTAGCAGCCTGTCTGCTTCCTCCTCGACGCCTCAACTGTTGCAGATGAAAGACCCAATCTGCCCTTTGATTCTAAGTTGTTGTTACTTCTTCAAAGACACAAAATGTATATCGTCCAAGTTTATCATCTGCCTTATGTATTCCAGGGCAAAAATTTCGACAGGTAAGTATTTGGGTAGTTTATATGGGGCCAACTCGCACCCATAGACTCTGATCTCAGTGTGATTTTGGTACAGGTACCAATCACTAGTCTTTGTATGGTCTAAGAGATGTAGGATCCTCTGAACTTCATCATTGATTATGGGCTCAGGTTTGTCGCTGAGCATACTCACCACTGGGTGGTAGAACTGATCGATGAACTGCTTAAAACTAAATTCCGTGGAGTTATGTCTGAGCAAGGAAGTCCATGCAGTTACTGCCTGGGGTCTGTCATCTTCGTCCATCTTCGGCATAGAAAAAGCAAATTTGTCCGCTTGGAAGAAAACAAACAGCTATGTTAGTATTGAAGAATGCCGGAACATGCCTTCTGTGGCGAAATTGATGAATTGCTCATGAATGTTGTCCGCCAGGAATGTGTTGAAGTCGAACTGTGTTGTGGGTTTCTCATCGGTGGAGAAAATAGACAAAAATCCCAGAATGGGTTCATCTACCCATTGATCTGAAAAATAACCAAGCAAGGCGCATATCGATGTGATGACTTGGTTTCCTTTTGTTGAGAACATGGAGGAAGGATAAGGGGGGTTTGTAGTGGGGAGTTGAGCGGATTGTGGAAGAAAAAGCTCAAAAATTTGAGCTCTTTGAGGAAACGTCAGCTTCTGGTATAGCTCCATGATGATCTTGAGGTTAAAAGGTGAGGCGGAGTCGGCTCGGGATATTTGCATCATTTGGTTGATGGTTTCTGGCGTGATGAGGAAAATAATTTCCCCAGATGAGGACACAATGGCTCTTTGCTCGGGGATATAGTGGGCTTGGCACTTGAGGGTGAATTCTGGGAAGTGGTGAATCTGAGGGAAGAGATACAAGGGTAGGTTGGACTCCCAGAGTCCAATTTTGTCACTCTGGTCTAGGAAGACTTCTTTAAGCCATGACTGTAGGTCTGCGAAGTCAAAATCACACTTTGTGTCTGCGATTAAGTAGTCTTTGTCGGCCAAAGGAATCCTGTCGAGGTCGACAGGAGGTGGGAGAAACGGATTCTCCTCACCTTCTGTTCATTTTGACTTTAGCGCCATTACTGTAACAATACCTGCAAATAAAACAACGTTAGCGAGGATGACTGTAGATGGGGGCGATTGACTGTAACGAAGAGGAAAATGAGGTATAGTCTTTGGTGCGATGAGTGGGTAAATGGTGAAAGAATGAAGTGGTAAGGGTGGTTTTGAGTAAACGGGTATCCGTTGGGCGCAGGAGACAAGTCAGATGGTTAACGGATAAGTTATCCATAATAAATGGCCAATGGGTCATTTAGAATGTGAGATGGAAGGTGACAAAGACTTAAGCATACAGATGGTTGACATGGCGGTTATCGATTGGGGAGAAAAAACCATGGTGAAAGGACTTACCACGGGTGAACGAGGGAGAAGGACTAACGGAGTTACGGGATGTGACACTTATGGAAAGGTGGATAATGACATCACGAGGTGACGAGGTATGTTAGACAGTAAGAGGCGGTGGGATTCGGGACCAGTAGATTCATGCCACATATAGATAGGGGGCCCGCCAGAGTAAAATTCCATTCCGGACCCCCCCCCCCCACGGTTAAAGGTAGATCAGTTGGGGGGGTTCGAAAAATACCTTGAGCCGTCGATCTGCACGCTTTCCTTTCGACCGCAGATCTGCATGCGATCTTTAACACACATTCTGAACCCCCGCCCCTCCATTAAAGGCAGAACAGATGGGGGGGGTCCGAAATCCAATACAGACCGTAGATCTAAGCGCCAAAACTTGGGTCGTCCAGATGCGCGCACACATTACCTTCGATTCTGGACCCCCCCCCCCCCCCCCCCACCGTTAAAGGTAGAACAGTTGGGGGGGTTCGGAAAGACTTGTCCACTGTAGATCTGGGCGTGATCATATGAGTCGTTGATACATGAGCGGTGCATAAATGTGGGCGCGAAAAGCATATGCGCCCAGAGAACTTAGGGTAAGTGCATATCGTGGGTTTTCTCGAGCCTTTACATGTTTACATCACCAAGGGGTTAGACAACCAACCTTTTAAGCAACCAAGACATGGTCCAACATTGATCATCGAGCTAGTTTTATTGAAATAAAGCAAACTAACCTATATTCTAACCTAATTTCCTATGACAATTAACCCAGATTACACTGTTGGACTAAGAACTTACTCTATCCTGGGGCTATTTGACCAAGATTAGACAGTCTGGACAGATTTATTCACTAACTAACCTAGATCATTTGGCTAAGATTAAACAGTTTAGCCAAGATTATTCACTAATTCCTATCAACATCAATTTAAAAGAACTTGGCCATGCTTGAGAGGGATGGACCAAGTCATTGTTATTGCATGGGGCTCTAATTGAAATTATTTTATGCCCTCTTTTATTCTTTTTCTTTCTTTTTCTTTTCTTTTTCTTTTTCTTTTTCTTTTTCTCAAATTATTTGCAGAATGAAAAATCATTTGACAAGCAAAAACACTAGAGAGAAAACATTTCAGTCACCAGTTGATCTTATAAATTATAGGGTGATAACACAATCCACAGCATTCAAAAACAAATTCGATTACAACAAATGTTCAGATTTCGTGAATTTTCCGAGCTATGCTCGGCTCTGTAACAATTTCAGGCCTTAGCCCTTTTCTCTTATCCCCAACCCCTACGACCACGAGCTGCGACCATACGCTAGATCGATAGGCTCTTAACCAGGACTTTGGGTTCCGAAGTCTTCATAATACCTCACAACAGACTCTCGAAGTTCCGAATCAACGAACTTCGTGAAGTAAAGTGGATCAACCATCCACGTCTACCCAGCATCCAACAATTGACACTCGTTGTGGAACCTCAGGCATCTGAGTTTCGAGACCTCGGGACTTCGGAAGATTCCACATTCGCACGCCCCAAACCAATAATCTTCGAACACTTCCACGTCACCTTAGGTGACGTTATTACGTTACCTCACTTAACGTTTTCCCAATTGCAAGGGCATGCAACGGTGGTTTGGAGTAACCCGCCTTTCATCCCACAATTCTCCTGACGCTGACACATAACCCCTCCATGAAACCATGATTTGAATTGCGGGATTGCCTTGGAGAATTATCTCTCATGCAACTTGGGTCTCCACAATGCCTCCTGGCCGTCGATCTTGATGTATCACGATCAACGCCATTGTGGGTCCTCCGACCCTTAACTACGTTATGTAAACTCCGACCCCACTAAACCTGCTCACACAGGATGCCACATGGAGGCTTACTAACGACTGATACGTGGCCCATTTAGATGGGTGACACTCGTCATGTTCCAAATGCCAATTCAATCTTCCACGGTTCTAGACCCACTGACACGCGACACACATCCCATGTGTCCATGTCGCTTTCAGGTGACGTCGTCATGACTCACCACTTTTACTCTTTCGTTTCGAAACATCGGCTTCAGGAGTTTGTGCAACAACACATCCCATTCTCCCGACAGCCAAACTCCTGAAATTTACAATATGCCCTTCTGCTTGATCCAACGGTCAAGCTCTTTTCTCCAAATCTATGGTCTAGATCTCCGTCGGGAGTTCATGCCTCAACGCATTCCACTTCTCCCGAATTACAAACTCATAAAGGCTTCCAGGAAAACTTCATGCACCTTCTCCGGATCTAACGGTCGTAAAGGTTTCTCCTTTCCTTTCGAATAGATCCTATGGCCCCAACACCCCTAGTGTTGAGCACTCTCTCTCTTTGTGGTAAAATACCACGTCGGCTGTGGTTTTATCCTACCTCTACTCCTCTTGAGCTTTGTAACACGACCAAGTAACCCGTTGGCACTTAGAAACATTCTAAGGTTCGAAATCAGTTCCATCCGAACACCATTTCCACTCGAAACCTAAATTCCAAAGACCACTTATCCAACCCATCTAGGCTTAGCGTTGAAACTATGGCTTTGATACCAATTTGTAACATCCCCGGCCATCAACCCCACGGCCGAGCAACACTACTATGCGAAACATTCTCATAAAACTATATATAGCATGCATATTAAATCTAATTAACAGATTTGTGGAAATTTAACCAACAATACAGAGTAATCACGGTATTATTGTTAACATACAGAATTAAACAGAATTAATAACAAATATCATTGCAATGGAATACATGATAATATTACAATCATCACAAACATGCATTTTAATTAAGTACATAATTAAAACACATAATGATACTTATCTTTGAAACTGTAATACACCACCAACTGCATGCAGACCTTCCACTAACCTCCCAGCCTTAAACCACGTTGCTCATCACGCTCAACAATGGGTCATCCCCGAGCTGGGACCAAGCTCCACCTAGAGCAAGGAAATCCTAGACTAGGCTAAGGTTACAGGAAAACTACACAGAGCAACCAAAAGGATTCTCTCCAGGAGCCTTCTTATGCCCACTACTCACAGACTCTCATTCCCCACATGCTTATTCCACCCGAGAGTATACACCTTCACAAGCACAGTCCATCTGTGCTTCACCTCCCTCTCTAGGTCTCGACAACAGGCGGGATCATGAATTCTCAGAGCTCCATAGCTAGTGTTGAACTCTCTCTGGGAGAAAACCACTTCCCAGCAGACTCTCTCACCTGGAGGGAGCTGCTCACAGGCCTGACAACCTGCTTCTTCAACCACGAGCCTGACAACCCGGTTCTTCAGCCAGTTTCGACTCAATTCCAAGATAGTGAGGATAGCAACAACATCAACTGGTCAACACCATTCGGGAAACAAAAGGCAACAACCCAAAGATAGTTTAGGTACAGACTCGACTCTGCAAGAGCAGATAGGCTCGACTCACAGGATACACAGGTGACACGGCTCAATCCATGGGTTTGTGACATGGCTCAATCAATGCAGAGGTCGAACATAGACTCGAGCGGTTCAGACGGCGGAAAACAACAACATGCCACTAAGACAATGCACGGTTCATGTAACACCGGTTTTAGAGCTGCGTGACCAAGAATCAACGCAGAGATCATACGCATAGCAACACAATTCAGACAGACGAATGCAAGAATGGAGGACCAACCAACTTAGTTGAAGCCTCATTTTTTAACCGCATGTGCCCAGGTCAACACTTGTCTTCCTGGAGCTGCATGCGTTCCCTTTTGCACACGTTGGAGTTGCATGCGTTGCCTCTCCCATAACTTAGGATAAAAACATGTTTTGTCACACAGCTTTAGAATAATAATAAAATATTATTCTCAAGGACTTAAGCCCCTAATCTTAGCCCCTCTTTCCAACCTTTCATTCCCTTTTTCCCTTACTCGCCTTGTGGAAGCTTAGTCCCCCATCACTCTTTCTTCGTGGTCGTTCTGCACGCAGCAATGTTTAATCTTTATTAATGTTCTGCATATTACATATACAAAAATAGGCTCTTGGCCTTTAACACTTAGGCTCTCCAGCCTAATAAACACATAAGCCCACCATCTTATCAATACTTGGCTCACCATCCTACAAAACATGATTTACAATTCATAAACATGATTACAACAGGGCTCGTCCTTGGGGATATTACAAAGGCCCAATAAGAGGGTGTTTTAAGAAACTTATGTAAACCCTTGCTTGATGTACTAATAGGAAAAGTGGAGTCATTAAGCAACAATGCATCATTATGTTTGCAAGCTCTTGTAGGCTCCATCAGTTGGAAATTTGTATCAATAGATATTGTTAATGAGGTTTTCTTGAGAGTAACAGGTACATTGGAAGAGAGAGAGAGGTGCATTTTGGAGCATATATTAGCAAAATAGATTTAAAATTGTTCATAATTTATATGGTGGCATGAGACTCTTCCTATGCACATGCCCTCATACATGTGACGAAATCTCTTGAACCAGTATATTATAATATTATATCTGCATCTCTATTTGTAGTACAATCTATTTCAAACAATTATAATATTACATTTTCATCTCTATCCGCAATAGAGTTTATTTCCACACACATGTTTGGAAATGGGAATGTGGTTATATTTATGGGCCACTCGCTTCAACCTTGAGAGATTACTTGTGGATACACCTATTGCTCGGTGTAATTGCTGACATTGTTGGGTGGGTAATATTTTTTGGTCTTTACTTGTGAAAGTAGGTATGATTTCAAGTTGGAGTACAAGGTATGTTTTATTTTCGTCAAGGAAATCTAAAACATTAACAAATTAAGCCTTATAAATAAGAAGTTAGGATGTTAGAAGTCACATGAAATTGGAATCGGAACCAAATTATGTTCCCATTAATATACCCCATATAATAATGACACCCTCAAAGTTGGAAGGCCCAAATAAAACAATCTTATTTGTACATGGATAACAGAAATAAACAAAACAATAAATGCTTCCTTGCATACCTGCTGAGAAGCATCGCTTAGCTCATGTTCTAGATCTTGTAATTTTTATTTTTTTAAAGTAATTTTTTGGTTTTTTCTAAAAATTCATTGTCTTCCTCAACAAAAAGAGGTTTTACTCCTCCCAACCAATTGTGCAAACTGCTAGTAACTAAATGCCAAATGCCTTTGAGTTTTAGGTAGTTAATTTGTTTCATCAAAATTTTGAGTTTTAGGTAGTTAACTTGTTTCATCAAAGAAAAACAAACTTTTAGATTTTTAAATCTTATGGTAGAACCAATATTATTTGTTAAAATATAACATGTAAAAAATATCCATATATAATTCCAAATGATGTTATACATGAAAATTCAAAAAGACTTGTTTATTGACACTTTGAAATTCCAAATGTATAATTCCAAATGACATTACACATAAAAATTATTTGTTTATTGATTGTACTATGAAATTTCATGAGTCTACTCTCTACACACAAAAATTATTTGTTTACTCTGAGATTTCCCGAGTCTGCTCTCCTCACTTTCACATGCTCTTTCCAACTTTCTTTGAGGTAGGGCGAGAGGAGATGTCCTCCCACCATGCATTCACATGCTTTCTCGAGGATATCATATCATCCTTCTTACAAATTGTGACGAGGTATTGTGTCCATGGCAGATGTGGTAGATTTGTCGAGTTGAAGAAATCACCCGCCAAGTACTTTCTATTTGACATCCTCTCCTCGTATATATCCAACACTTCGTTCAACATTCTAATAATGATTTCTGCAACTACTTCATTCATGGTGCCTCCCCACAATGCGGAGAGGAAGATTTCAAAGAAAATGCTATCAGCAATGGGTAAGATTGAGTGTCCTTCCACCTCACACCACTGCTCAACCAGGGCTTGCTCTACCAGCGTGTTTCCCATGAGATCAGTACCTTGCCCCTTGTACTTTTTGGCCAAATACTTGATGATGGCTCTGGACTCTCTTAATCATGACCAAGGAAAAATATATCTCTATGAGATCTCCCTGTGCAGATGAAATACAAAAATAAAAGAAGTGTAAACTTAGATGATGCAGGTGGGTGAGTGGTGAATTACCGAAATAAGGTGAGATCCCCATCTTGGATAGTGTGTACTAACCCAAATGGTTGTAGCACGACAAGAAAACAACAGAAGAAAATGTTTATCGTGAACATAATACTTGATATGTTGCTTAAAATAAAAAATAATACATGAAAATGAGTAAGACCTTTCCTTACATTGAGGTCTAGATATTGGGGTTGCTTCTGAGCAAGAACATTGAGATTGCCGAGGACGGAATCTTATTCAACTTCCTCATCATTCAAACAACAAAGCACCATAGCGGTGGTTGTGGAGAAGTGAAAAGTTGCAGCCAAAATTGAATGAACAACAATATACATAAAATTGCAGCCAAAATTACTATGCATATTTTCAATCTTGACATTGAATATTTATCAATAAGATGTGGTGCTACAACAAACTTCATCTTTAGAGCCCTTAGTTTCATCTCCATCTAGATGATTGAAGGCTAGTACTGACTGAAATCTTACATTTTTTTCATTTTCAGATCTAAAAAGCTCTAGGAAAAAAAGGTCACACATTTATCAAGATCAAAATCAGCTCAAAATGCTTATCAAGAAAAAAATTGCAACCAATTTTGTACATAAAATCATCTCACAAAAAGTTTCTTGTGACTATTGGAATTTGGAATGATAGACGATTTCAGAGTCCCAAACATACTTTTACTCAATCATAACTAAATAACTAACTATTAAAGTACTTCACTAATGTTTTTGGGCAAAGGGAACAAAAAATTAACTTATATGCTTTATGACCTCGTTGCTTGTCCTGCGAGTATACAAGGTAAATATGTATGATATGAAATAGTTGATCAATTTTTTTCCCTGTAGGTCAGTGTGATTAGTACAACTGATATTCTGGAAACCATTCACGGAGCTCGACTAGCAGACATGATCTTCATGGAAAAGAAGAGTAGTGTTATGGAATTTTTTCCAAAAGGCTAGTTAGAATTCGCAAGAAATGGACAAAACGTATTTCAATGGCTTGCAAGTTGGTCAAGAATAAAGCATGAGGGAACATGGCGAGACAATGAGGGACCTGTATGCCCAAACCCTGAGAAAGGAATTTTGCATTGCTTTGATTTTCATAGAGATGGGCAAGTTGGCCACAATGAGACTTATTTGGTAGGTTGGACAGCAGTTGTCCTTCAGAAGTTCCAAAACATGACTACTCATTTGACTATTGATAACTTGGCCAAGGACGTTGTACCTCTTTAGTATCCTTGTGATCATGTTAATGATGTTTGAAAAATTTTCAAATCAAACCTTATTATGCCATCTGCATTTTTGGAGGTAGATGTTTCAGTTACTAGCCGACTTTTAGTTATGGTTTCAAAAGCCATTTTCAAAAAGGCAACCAAACGTTAGCTCAAGGCCTCTTCCATAAAATAAGCCTAAATCTCTCGATTGTATGCAACTACAGATAATCTCTAAAACTCTGAGGTGACTTCTAATGTGAACCACATCACACTCATAGATCCTTGATTTGGGCAACACCTTTCCAATTTGACCGTATTGTAATATTATCCAGCCAAATAATAGATTCATATAAACTGTTAAAACCTGGAGTTTGTCAACATTTTAATTCAACAAAAAAAATTCCTACCCATCCTCTAGCTTAATGGAATGCCAATATAGGTAACAGTGGCCAGAATACCTGCTTTGACAATCGACATCTCCATTACAATAAATCTATTTTGTTCCTATCATAACAAAATCAGATACATGTAGCAATGCCTATGTTATAACATTGAAAGGTCATCCTGGATTACGACATTAAGATGGTGTTTATCTGAGATGAAGTACTTGTACCTTGAGTACCACCATTGGTAGTCTTTGTATCTCTATCTCTCTCTCATCTTTGTTGTACACAAAAGATTTAAATACCGTGAAACTACTCAATATGGAATGAATGGTAAAGAAGAGCAGATGACTGAATCTTTTTATAATGCGTGAAAGGAGATGACGATGGTGATGACGTTCATTGCTAGATGACGATGGCGAGGCAAGTAGCAAGTTCCTTTAATATTATAATCATATCCCTATCTCCCTTTGTTGGTTGAGCGACATCTTGAGTTGTGCATGCGGCATTGCCCTCTCCAAATAGTTGTCGAGTTTAGCAGCACCATCAAGCATTCGTGAAACCATCTTGTTCTCCAACTAAATAGAAATTTATTGAACGTCATGATGGTTCTCCTAACACTCTGAAATTACAGATTTATAGATTTGATGTAAAACCTATCATAATATTAAATGTTTTATAGCTAAATAAGAATTTATTGAACGCCATGATTGTTCTCTTAATGCTCTATGGAGTTACTGATTTGATAATGTAAAACCCATCACAATATTAAATGTTATGTAGCTAAATAATAATTTATTGAACACCATGATATTTCTCCTAATGCTCTATATATTTCGTTGCATAGAAGGTTAGTTGTGAAATGGCAGCTCGACATCCTTGACTCAACAATCTCGATATCAGTGGTTGTCTAACGTTGAATTTCTCGAGGGAGTGATCTGGCTATAATCTGTTGTCTCACATGAAATAGACCGGATATAATCTCAATTCAATGATCTTCTGATTATTGGACGAGCATGAAATCTCATAATTTCTTAGTGTCATGAATTGTCTTTGCTCATTCTAGTCGGTGGTCTCTTTTGAAAAACATTGTAGTCGGTGACCTCATTCAAGTTGGAGTCGGTAGCCTCTTCTGGAAAACGTCTTTATCAATAATTTATCAATGCCTTGAATCATCTTCTCTCCTTTCCATGACCGCTTAATTGAACAATTGCAAGTTGTAGTCAGTGAAGAAAATGAGACGTGGAGATAAAAGATTGGTGGTTGTTGATTAACAGATGGCAAGTTCTAATTGGTTTTAGACAAACGACGAACGTGCACGAGGAACCTCTCCTTATAGAACACCTTCGGTGTAACTAAAATTTTATATAGATTGAATGTAGAAAACATAAACATAATCACAAAATCTTGTTTTTATGGATTGTATACTTCTTGCGATTTCAAATTACTATTTTTTAAAGCAATTTCACACTTGTAATTTTCCATATTTTAAAGCAATTTCATACTTGTAATTTTATATTAGAGATTTAAACTAGCCATTTTAGCTTAGCAATTTCTCACTGGGGATTCCATACTATGTAGACTGACATGGTGGCATGGGGCTAAGATGGATATGAAATTAATAAGGAAATAATACATTATCTTGACATCGAGGAGTTTGAGGGCATCTAATTCATCAACAACAAGAGAAAATACAATATTATTAAGATTGAGAAATGGATCATGGTGGTCATCAAGGGACCACCTCTAAAGGAAATCCATCAATCGGTGAAGATCAATAGATGGCAAGTGGTTATTGTGGGATATTTCAATATGTCACTCCACTAGAACATGAAAGGTGCATTTTTCTATCTATTGACCAAGAAGCTCTCTCAGGTTGTTGCAGCATCAAATATCTTCCTTATAATTCCTATATTTAGAACATTGTAGGGGATTGTTTTGTTATTCAACATAGGGCTAAAAATATATATGATGCAAATGAGTGAGACATTGTAAGTAATTGGAATTTGAGTAACCATCTCCATATTGAATTAACTAGGGAAGAGACCCATTGGGAATCCATTTTGCAATATGTTAATTATTACAAAAGAATAGGATTGTTGTTAACCCTTATATTCATTTTAGATAGAGCATGTTTGGCCTCAGGATTTTCATTCGAAGGATGTTGGTAATGTGAATCCTAAAGATTATTATAGACAGGTTTATAATGGAAACAATGTATCCAACAAGACATTGTCAATGGTCTTCCAAATGTGGATTCTATGTTTTGTAGTGTTTTGACTACCAAAACTTGAACTAGAAAAAAAGAATAACTAAAGATCCTCAATGCCTTATGTCATTCTGTAGAATATGTTTGTAATAGATGGAGGTGGCACACACAAAAGCAAATTACCCTAAGTCGAGTTAAATTATGTAACGTACCCAACCACCCATAGGCTAGCCACGCTACCTCCAAAACTCACTTATGAATCGATTTCGAATTCTGATAATAATTCATTCAAAATGAAGCATGGAAGACTCACATGCATTAATCAAGATCCATTCTACAACATAAAAGAAATAAACAGTGTGCCATGCACAACGAATAACCAACAAGCATGCACACAGAAATACATCTAAGAGATAATTAAATACACAGTGGAAAATACATTGTACAAAAAACATAGAGAGCACTTATCTTTGCAAGTAAACATTCACCAATTGGCTACAGACTAAAGACGTTCCTCCCAACCATAGACATTGTTGTTCGTTTACTCTCAACAACAGGTCACCCTCGAGCCAGGGCTATGAATCCACAAGGACGGGTCCTAGGTTAAATCTAAAACACACAACAGTTGGCTAACTAGCTCTCAGGTTTCCCAACCACGCAACAAATCCTAATTTCCAACTCTCTTTCCCCTTCATCCTGCACAACCCAAATAAATGAACACCTTTCCTTGCATGAAGTCCCTCAGGTTGTTCTATTTATCTAGGACTCCAGGGCTACTGGTCAGGAAATCTCCCTGCTGGAAACTCCAAGGACTCTCAGTTGTGGACTATTCTTTCCGAACTTCCATCAATCTCATGCACTCAGGTATCCATTCCCTCCTGGAATGATCAGTAATTTATTACAACCATCTAGCAATGGCTTTCCTCTTCCAACCATTCATTTCCATGCTCAGACCAAAATCACACGAATTAGCAAGAATGAGGCACCAAAAATGAAAGAGTGAGAAGGGTGTAACAATGAATGAATAAGAACAAGTGAACCCCCAAAACAACCCACAATGGATGTTTATATTATTACATGAAAACAAGAACCACATGGCCTTCCTCCCTAGAAGCTCATGTAACCGCTTTTCTCCATAAAATCAATCATGGGTAAATAAAATATAATAAAAAGACTTAGCCCCTTAAGCCCCCTTTCTCGTGGAATCATATCCCCCTATCTCTTTTGTCCTTGTCCATCTTGCAACCAAAAATGTATTTTTTATAACTGTATATAGATGTATTACATTTCCTAGGCATTCTGGCCCCTTTTCAACTTTGCTGACTCACCAAACTAAGTCACAATTATATAATACATTATAGTTCATAGGGATTAAAATCAGGGTGTTGCATCCCCTCCCCTTATTTTGGCAATGTCCTCAGTGCACAACACCATTCCAATGTTATTAACATTACAAATCTAGGCCCTCTGGCCTTAATCCACACAGGAAATCCATCCAACTCTTATATACATAGGCACTCTGGCCTAAAATTAAACATGTATACATAGGCATTCCGACCCAAAACATGTATAATGATATTCATAATTTATATTTCTGGCAGCAGTTCCAACCAACAAGCTCTCCTTCCCTATCAACCTGCACAACCCAAAGAAATGAACCCCTTTCCCTGCCATGCAGTCCCTCAGGTTGTTCCACTTCTCTCTGGGTGTTAGCGATATTTCTTGTCATGGGCTCGAGAGCATTCGGGTCTGCAAGTTGCACGAAGTGATCAAGTGCAGCATGGGAGAATCCTTGTTTTTCCAAGTAGCAGGTCAAGCGAGCGGGCAAAGTCTCGTCGGTATCATCCAAGGTCGATGATCTTGCGAACTTGGGAGTTCACAGGGTAAAGGCCCAAGCATTGGGTATCCCAAGTCGCGAGGACGTGAGAAGTGAGAAGGTGATTAGACGTTGGATCTGGATCGAGGAGAACCATTGGATCCGCACGTGGGATCGCATATTGGGGCCTCGCATGAAAAGGCTCGAGAATTTGGGCGCAGGGATCACGAGATTGCGAGAAGCGATATCCCGACAGCTGGAGGCAGTGGGGGCCATAGCAGAGTCGGCGAGTGGAATATAGGTGGCATGAAGCCTCAGGATCTCGCCGCGAGAAGTCCCGAAGTGTTGGTGTTAAGATTTGCGAGTCGCGAAATGCCGAAGGCATCCCAGACTTGGGCCCACAGTCTTGCCAAGGTGATCAGAACCGTCCATCAAAGAGGGACACGTGGCGCGCGATTTGGCTCCATCGCCTCCTCGCCCCTCACAACTTTAAAGAAGAAGGACTACCTCCTCCCAGCTGCGAGACGCGAGGCGCCGAGGGCATTCAGGAGTCGGGCCCACAGTCTTGCCGAGAAGATCTCAGCCGTCCATCTAGAAGGGACACCTGGCAGCGAGTAGAGCCACCTCGGCACTTCGCCCATCGCGACTCCAACACACAAAGAGCAGCTCCGTTATTTTCCGATGTGCGAGGTGCCGAGAAAGTCTCGGACCCAGGCCCACCGTGGCGTCGGGTAAGTTCCAGACCGTTAGATCTCAAAGGGACGCGTGGCATCAGATTGAGTCGTCTCGGCATTTCGCTCATCGCGATTTCAATTTGTAGGAGCAACTCCTTCCCATTCGCGAATGCCGACAACACACTAGAAATCAGCACCTGGTCACAGCCCATGGTCGCTTGGGAAAAGGAGAGAGCTATGAAAAGAAGGCCAAGGCACCAATTTCAGTTACAGAGGGGATCATCGTGACCTCCAGGCGCCATCGGATCCGATCTCCTTACTGTTTCTCACCTGGAGTAAATGACGGCAGGCGCGGGTGGTTGAGACTTCCTCTCATTCATTAAGTGAGGGAATGGAGGTTCTGGCAAGCCGTCTGCCCAAGGAGGTCTTGTGTATCAATTTGCTCAAAGAAGCCATGCCGAAGACCTCAATTCAGCAAAGATGTCTGCGCACGCTAGCCCGACACTTAATGGCTCAGCTACTCTCCTTACAGGAGCCATGCGTAGTTAAGATGGCGCTTAAAAGAAGATATCAATATGAGTTTGACTGAAGTGAAGTGACACCAATCCTTGGGTGACTGGGCACGCCCCTGTGAGGAGATTTTTTCCTGAGTATATAAACTCAGTCTTTGTATTTTGTAAGCATTGATGGTAGAGTAGAGCTCCCTACTGTAAAGATTAACAAACATCCTAGTTTGTTGGATATGCATCTGTATTTGAGATATCTTGTTTTATGACAGACAGTTTTTCTCGCTCCATCTAATTTTCATCTCATAGAGAGTTCGTGATTGACTGAATTGTGCGAATTATTGCAGTTCTGTTATGATAAATGATTTATCGTTGCATTGTTGTATCCTCTGGTTTTCTGTATTTAAGTGCAAGACGACCTTGCGTTTGGATGCCTTCTTCTTCAGTTTGTTAGGAACCTGTCGTTCGTAACAGACCTTCGCACTCTTCCCGTATAAGTCTTCCGCCTGTTCACCCTTTACTACAACTCACTGTCTGAAGTTTATATAAGACCTCACTCACCTATGCATGCCTGGCCTAGTTTGGAGTTGGAATGATATCGTTTTGAGTTGGCTTCCATTCGGTCACCCCATCTATAAACAAACCGTGACATAAAACTGATGGGCGTCGGGCTCTGCTCCTGCTAGCAATCCAAGAGTGACTTCCGTCGCCAACACCGGGGATCCAATGCACTCGGATAGGAAGTTTTAGAGTTGTGGCTCTAAGAACTCTAGCTGCAACAAGTCCATTAGACTTTCTTCATTTTATGCCTTCATCATTGAGCTTGATTTCTTTCTAGTTCTGTTTTTCCCAAGCTTCCATCTTACATAGCCAACATCTCATATGTATTATACACATGCAATCATCATGAGATATCATTATAACAATTTTCAATCATACATGTCAAATCTGTTTTACACAGGAAAATAAGATTTTCCTAGCATGAGCTTCCTACTCATAATTTGTTTGGCTCCTGCAGTTGTAGGCATCAATGTTTATTATAGATTACAACAATTCCATACCCAATACCATTATTCCTACAATTTTCTCAACCTTCAATCAACCAAATCAATTGTTAGCATATCATAACAATTTTTTTAATTTCTCAAATCTGTTTATATACAAGAAATAAAATTCCTAGGCATGAATATTCCCTTTTGATACCTTATCACTCAGAGTTCAAAATATTATGTAATCTTCGTCGCTCTGACCAAAGGGTATCGAAGAATATTCCCTTTCGATACTGTCGGAACTCTTCTGAATGAGATCTTCCGAAAGAACATGTCAGCAAGATTTGACGGTTGAGAATGATCTCGACTAATCTAACAACTCTCGTTCTTTTGGGATTATACCATCGGGCTTCTCTTCTTCAAACTTCCAACTCCAAGGTATTTATGAACCTTCCTGCTCGAAGGCCTACCGAGAACGCCTTTCTTGGGCCTCTAAGATTGAATCTTAACCGTTGGTTTTCAGGTCGAATTAATCTGGGCCGTCAATCCATAAAACTATAGAGTCATCATGAAAATCACAGGAATTCGACTTCCAAAACTGAATTTAACTATGTAACTATAGACCAACACTATAAATCACTTCTTTAACTACTCTAAAGCACTGAAATTTGAAATCTGCTCAGAATTTGGAGATTTCACTTCTGTTCTCTCTGTCCCCCCCCCCCCCAAATTCTTCACAGACAAATTTGCAACAACGAATTTAACAAATTCATAAAAGTTTTGGCCCATACCAGTCTGGTGTTAAACCAGAAGCTCTAATACCAATCTGTAACGTACCCACCCACCCACAGGTTGGCCCTCCAAAACTCACTTCTGAACCGATTTCAATTTTTGATAATAATTCATTTGAAATGAAGCATGAAAGACTCACATGCATTAATCAAGATCCATGCTACAACATAAAAGAAATAAACAGTGTGCCATGCACAACATAAAAGAAATAAACAGTGTGCCATGCACAACAAATAACCAACAAGCATGCACACATATATACATCTAAGAGATAACTAAATACACAACGGAAAATACATTGTACAGAAAAAATAGAGAGCACTTATCTTTGCAAGTAAACATTCACCAATTGGTTGAAGACCAAGGACGTTCCTCCCAACCATAGACATTGTTGTTCATTTACTCTCAACAACAGGTCACCCTCGAGCCAGTGATATGAATCCATAAGGACGGGTCCTAGGCCAAATCTAAAACACACAATAGTTGGCTAACTAGCTCTCAGGTTTCCCAACCACACAACAAATCCTAATTTCCAGCTCAATTTCCCCTTCAGCCTGCACAACCCAAAGAAATGAACACCTTTCTCTGCCATGCAATCCCTCAGGTTGTTCCATTTCTCTCTAGGGCTCCAAGGCTACTGGTCAGGAAATTTTCCTACTGGAAACTCCAAGGATTTTTAGTTGTGGATAGTTCTTTCCGAACTGCCATCAATCTCATGCACTCAGGCATCCATTCCCTCCTAGAATGATCAATAATTTATTACATCCATCTAGCAATGGCTCTCCTCTTCCAACCATTCGTTTCCATGCTCAAAACAAAAGCACATGAGGCACCAAAAATGAAAGAGTGAGAAGGGTGTAACAATGAATGAATAAGAACAAGTGAACCCCCAAAACAACCCACAAGGGATGTTTATATAATTACATGAAAGTAAGAACCACATGGCCTTCCTCCCAAGAAGCTCATGTAATCTTTTTTCTCCATAAAATCAATTATGGGTAAATAAAATATAATAAAAATACTTATCGCCTTAAGCCCCCTCTCTTGTGGAATCATAGCCCCCTACCTCTTTTGTCCTTGTCCATCTTGCAACCAGCAATGTATTTTTCTATTAATGTATATAGATGTATTACATTTCCTAGGCACTCTGGCCCCTTTTCAAATTTACCAGCTCACCAGCCTAAGTCACAATTACATAGTACATTATAGCTCATAGGGATTAAAACTAGGGTGTTACAAATTAGGTTTTCAAATATGATTGTTTGAAATCCCAGGTATTAACAAATGATAATGAATGTGATTTAATTTTGAAGTTGAAGTTACAACGTATATATATATATAAACATATGCCAATGCAAAATGTTTACATGGGATATATAGTTCTCTCTCTCTCTCTCTCTCTCTCTCTCT
>ML825983.1:32911-52365 GCA_009831015.1 Picea engelmannii | reverse complement strand
TGATGAGTGTATTATAATTCAAAGTGAATACAAAATAAATTATTTCAATAATAATTTTAATAGATAAATTAGAAGTGGACCCAACCCTAAAATAAGGAAAGTGGGGCCAAGTGACCTAGAAGATGTTTTTAAGGAAGCTACTTAGAGAGTATAAATAAGAGGCAAGGCTCTATCATTTGAATAACACTTGAGAATATTGAATATATATAGGTGTCTGAGGTTTAAAAATGATATCTAAGCCTAAATTCTGAGGAAAGTGAAGAAAAGAAGACCGAAATGCAAGGAAGGATAAATTCTTTTGATGGTGCTTTCTAAGGGATGTTATTTTCAAGTCATATCACCATTTTTGCTATAACTTTTTGTCTATAATAATTCAGATCCTGAAATTTTTATTCAAGTGAGAAAACATATCCAAGTATCTTTGGTTAAAAATTCAGCTTGTGGGTCATTGTATTTTGGGAGTTACACTCTGTGGAATATAGGGTTTTTGGCTAGTCCTGAAACTAGTCAAAATCAGGTGTTTAGGGTAAAAATGTCATAAATGCTTCATAATAGATCCATATTTAGTGAGAAAAAATGTGTTGGTTAGGGTACAGTCTGTAGTATTCTTTGTAATAGTTTCAAATAATTTCATCAAATATTTTGTGTGGGGCACGCTCTACAAGGTCGGTCTCTAGAATAATCCAAAATTCAGCAAGGTATGTCATTTTTTCTATAACTCCTTTTCTGAGAGGTTCCAAGTAGTGCCACTTGGAAGAATTGCATAAAACACACTGAAGAACATTGTGTATCATTTTAATATCTTTATACATTACAGGTTCAAAGTTATGATTACTTCAAGTTAGGGTTGTTGACTAATCCAAAACTAGGCATGTGAGACTAAAGAAAAGTTTGATGAAAATGATAGTCTCTTGCTGTTATAGTTAAGGAAGGTTTGCAGGAATGTGATCAGATACACCAGGTCTATTACAAAGCTACAAATCAGATTTTGATGATGAAATTGATGAGGGATTTTGGTTGAGGTACATGTTGTGTACATGGTTGAGACAATAGTTGATGAGTTGGCACATACATGAGGTGTATAGTTGATGATGTTGGTACATATTGACGAGTCATAGTTGATGAGTAGTTGACACATGATTGGTACACACTTGGTACATGGTTGGATGCAATTATTTATGGTACAAGTTGATTACAGGATTGTGCATGGTTGATGCACTTGTTTATGGTACAGGTTGATTACAGGTTGGTGCATGGTTGATGCACTTGTTTATGGTACAGGTTGATTACAGGTTGGTGCATGGTTGATGCACTTTTTTATGATACAGGTTGATTACAGGTTGGTGCATGGTTGATGCACTTGTTTATGGTACAGGTTGATTACAGGTTGATGCATGGTTCAGATTTATTGGTATAGGTTTACAGCGGTATATCTCATAGTGATAGTGTGATAGTGGTTCCATCATTCTACTTCTACTTCAGGGTGGCAGGATGGGGCAAGGACAGGTGGTTGTCGCCACCTTTCGATTGTAGCCGAAGAACATAGGGGGTTGTAGCCTCCTTCTGGTTGTATCCAGAGAATTGGGGAGTTGCAGATTCCCTCAGGTTGTAGCCTGATAAACTAGGGGGTTAGAGCCTCCTTCTAGTTGCAGCGAGAAAAAAAGGAAGTTGGTGCTTCCAATGAATGTAATTCTTCAAGACATATAAGAAAAAGCATTCTATGGTTTTCTCCCGATTTGGGTTTCCACGTAAAATATGTAAGATATTTGGGAAAAAGGACTCCTCTCATTTCCCGCTGGCATGGGTACCAATTATGCATGAAGTGGCTGAGGATTATTCTTTTAACTTGGCCAAGATGTTATCAGACAACCTGGCCAAGGAAATCATAGGGTACTAATTCGAAAAGTCCAAATGGAAACTTTTTCATTTCTACATGTCGACATACATCATGGATCCCATTTGTTTTATGACTCCTTTCCCTCTGATGAGCTGGAGTTGTACCCCAACCAACACTGAGCCTATCCATTTCTATCACTCCAAGCCGTGGGAGGACAAATCCAGAGATTTCTTCTATGAGATCTATCATTATGTAGTGGTGTCAATTCATTTTGCCCTATACAGTTTCCCACCTCCCATGATTTCAAATAAAATCATGGCCAACTGGAGAAAAATAGCAGACTTCTATATCAAGGAAAAAATTTCCTACATTAGGTTTTTTGGGTGCTCGGTTGCCCCTCATGCACTCCCAAAGTTTTTACCGGATTGGCTAGTATGCCGAGAGGTGGCTTATCAGATCGTAATAGGAGGCATCAACAAAGAATTGAAAGCGACCCAGAAAAAGGTATGGCCAACCTTCCCTCTTTAGGTTGGTATGTTTTCATTGCTAGATTTCGAACATTCAAAAATAGACATTGCAGCTCTAGAAGATGTCAAGTTAGTCGATATTAAGTTTAAGAGGCACGATCCCCAGAAGATCATGGAAAATCACTTAGATCAATACAATTTAAAAATGTATGTGCACGATATTTCCCCATAGGATGAAATATTCAGGGGAGCCAGGTCATATGAGGAAGTGTTGAGCAAAGTCTGCACTCCGTCTCTAGATCAACTAGCTAGTTTTTATAGTTTTCAAAAACACAGAAAAAACAGTTTGCCAAAGGTATTACAGGGAGAACCAACAACACCCTCGTCTACACAGGAAGTTATACCTCGGGGTTTAGAGGCAGGAAGTTTCAACAAATAGAGTACTGAGGAAAATCTAAAGAATGTCAAAGTCTCAATGCAGGAAGTGGAGACTTCATCATCAAACCCACCATGTACTCAAACAAAATCTCAGCTTGAAGATTTTCTAAAAAAGGTACAGTATACATCACCATCTACACCAGATAAATTGGTTACCAACACAGCAGAGAAACAACCAACCACAGAGATAGGTAGTCCCATTATGTCATTAACACCTTTACAGTCAAGTCAAGGAAATCCCAATTCTGAAGTCATATTTATAGAGGATCTTACTTTGATTTTAGACAAGGAAATGCCTCCTTTGGAATTCTTTTTCAGCAAGAAGAGGAGGGCTATAGTAAAAAGAGAAACGCATCAAAAAGATGGTGCAATAGTCAAAATGCAAAGGATGTTGTATGATGGAAGGGGCCTAGATGATACATAATTATCTAGGGAAATGGAAGTCTCATTAGGTGCCTTCGCCACGGCCAATTAGTGTTCAGTAGAAAATCTAGTGGAGCATCTGAAACAGAGAAATCTATTAGTAAGGAAGCTACAAGACCAGATGATGACCATGGAACAAAATGTGAGAAATCAGATGAAAAAAGAGTTTGAACGAATCAGAGCCTGTGACAGACATCAAATCCAACAACTGAAAGCCAACCTTGATGAGCTCTATCAAAATTCACAAGCCAATAGAGGATTGGTCACTCAACAGGAAGAACTGATCAAGCAACTACAAGTCAAGATAGACTTGACTGTAGGTACAACAATAGATATGGAAGCTTTCCAAGATCAAGCACTGGATCTTTTTACAAAAGTGGAAGCTATCCAAAATTGTTACAGGTTAGTAGACCTTTCCCTGAAGAACATTTATATTAAATAAAGAGAAGCTCGTTTAGCTCAGGATAAGTTTTAGGAGGCTATCTTACTAGTACCAAAATATGATGTATCAGAGGTCCCTCGACTGTCTCTATCTGAGCAAACCAAAGGAGACATAATTTTGAAGGCTTGGGAATCAAATCTTGTCGAAATCAAAAGAATGGCCAGAGAGGTACGTGAATCTTATTTAGAAGCAATATCTTCACTAGACAAAGGGCTCCTTGATGTCGAAGTAAATAGTATATTCGAAGCCCTGGGGAAAATAGACAAGCCAAGAACCAACATAATTCTAGGACAAGCAAAGAAGAAGCCAAGACAACCATCTAGAAGATGAATCAAATTGATCTTATCCAAATAAACAAATGGATAGTAAATCCTAGTTTGCAGTTACAGGTCATATTTTTGGGAGCAAAGAAGATACAAGAAAGGTTGCCTCAGGTAGAAAAGAAGCTATATATTTTTGAAGCAAATGAAGCAACTGAACCTTCTGGTTTGGTAGTACAATTGGTGAGTAGATGCATCCAGTGTGTTGAATATGGAAAAGCGAACACATCTGGAAACAAGTAAGACAACATGTACATACTACTCATACAGGTCAATATTAGATGCCAGTTGTTTCCAGGTTAGAGGATGAAGAGAAGAAATGTCTCTACCAACAGATGAAGAGACAGAGGAGAAGGCCAATGGAACTCTTTCAGTTTTTACATGTTGTAATCTTATTTGAAAATATTTACTATTTTTAGAATTATGAGAAGTCCAACCATTTTTATTTGAGACCATTTTATATAAATACATAGATTAAAGACTTCTTTCAGGCTGCTTCTTTTCGATTGTAATAAAGAAAACTCTCCTTATAGATTATTAATACAAGTGCAGGCAGAGATTCCAAGTTTTGGTTAATCTGGGTTATGTGTTTCCTTGTTTTCTATTTCTAAGCATTTCTTTATGTATTCCTTGATAAATGTTTGATTTCAATTCAGTACAACAACTACTGTAATCTTATTGTATCAGTGATTTATTAAGTAGGAAACTTTTACTCTGTATTTACTATGACTAAATCAAGACCTGCTTGTTGTGTAGATTCCTGCATTTTATACTTTATTCAAGGTTACACCATCTCTTTCTTCTACTGCAAATAAGGTGGGATTTTTCAGTAATTGATGCCCTGCTTTGTTTTTATAGTTTTGTATCTTTCTCTTCCACCATTCAATATTACAATTTTGACTCAGACACGAAATACAGCCTCTGTGTTGTCAAATTGTTAATTTCATTTAAGGAATTTTTCTCATATAACTAAGGTAGAAAAAACACCTTAAAAAAACACTCTCTTAAACTTTCTTGATGCCTGACATTATCCTTTGATCCTTAAGTTTAATCTTAGGACCAACATCTTGCATGCATGACTTAGACTAGGAGTAAAATCAAAAATAGATTAAGGTTTTTCTCTCAGTGAAAAGTATAAAGACAAGAAAAGATAAATAGTTCACAAACACATTAACAATTGAGTGGGTTGACCAACAGAGAGAGAGAGAGAGAGAAATGATTCAAGAAAGAGGCAGATCCAAGGAGCAAGCAACAATTCCCTACATGTGTTGTACAGTTCCATATAGTGGTAGGGAACAATTTTATACAATCGTACAAAACAATTCCATATAGAAAACAATTTCATATAGTCGAACATACATGACCATAGATATATGTACATTTGTATGGGCAGGCCACATATGCGTATGTTTAGTCAGTACAATCGATTGTATAGCCATATAGCAAGTCGTTCCACTCAGTTAAGGGTGAATTTTTGTAACCATGCAATTGCTCGATTTTGGCAACATCTAGAGGTTTCCTTGTAATTTTTTCGAAAGAATAAAAAGCTAAGTTTGAAAGAGTAATTACTTGTGTATGCGTGAAATGGATTTTATGTTTCTACTATTTAATTTACAGCTATTGTGTGAAACATAGTTACCAACTTAATGAGATATGTGACCTCAAAAAGAGAACTTTGGCCCAAAAAAACACATATTTTTGTCAAAAACACCAAAATCAACCCTCATTTCAAAAGTAGCGCTACCAGTAGCACACGTTTTTGGGGGTAGTGGTCAAAAATGTGGCTTTGACAACCGATACCATTGCGAAACATTTACCCTCGAATTGAAAAGTGATGTTTATTGTAACACCAATTTTATTTTTGGAATTAAAATTAAGACTTCATTGAAAATGTGGCCCTGACCACTGGCACCATCGCAAATTTAGAAAGTAAGAATTATCTCCTTAATCGACTTGAAAATTTGCCTATTAATCATTTTTTTTTAATTATTTACATTATAAATTAAATAAATCGAAAAAATGAAAAACTTCGTAAAGAAGTTTAAAATTAAAGAAGAAAAAATTGTTAGCGTGAATTTATAAAGAAAATTTAAAAAAAAAAAACATAAAAATCTTTAAAAAATGAATTTTAAAAACAAAAAATACCCTTAGAAACAATTTCTTTAATTGAATTATTTTTTAAATACCCTTAGAAACAATTTTTTTTATTGTAATTTAAACAATTAAAAATTTAAAGAAAGCACCAAAACTAATCAAAATTTTAAAATATAAATAAAAAAGAAAATCCAAAATCCAAAATTTAATAGAAAATTAAGAAAAAATAAATAAAACAAAATTGTTAAATAAGTTCGTTAATGATTTTTTATTTCATTTTTTTTTAGGGGATGCGATTCTGAGAATCCCCTGCACCCACCCTCGCATACATTGAAACCCGCCCCCGCCCCCGCCTCCGATGCCCATCGCCGACTCTCGCAACCACCACCGACCCTCCTCTCACTAACTCAACCCAACCCCCGCTCCCCACGCAGCTCACAAAGGGAGGCGATGGAGAGAGCCAGCAAGAAGCACCGAGAGGTAGGTTTCAATGTCACAAGAGTGCGTGATTCTGAGAATCGCCCTCCTAACAAAAAAAATATTAACAAACTTATTTTGTTTATCTACTTGGTTCTTATATATATATATATATATATATATATATATATTAGTTTTTTATTTTTAATCATTTTTAAATTTAATTTTTTAAATTTGTTTTTGTTTTAATTTAATTTTATAATTTTAATTCATTCTTTATTTTTCTTTAAAGTGGTTTTGTTTTTATTTTATTTTTTTAAATTTAATTGTATTTTTTATTTTCATTTAGTGATTTTGTTTTGTTTCCTTCTTAACTTTCTATTAAATTTTGGATTTTTTTTTTATTTTTTTATTTTTTATTAGTTTCGGTGTATTATTTTAATTTATTTTTTTTTAATTTCAATAAACAAAATTGTTTTTATAATTATTATTTTTTAAATTAATTTAAAAAAATGTTTTTGAAAGGTATTTAAAAAAAAATCATTTAAAATGAATTAAATTTCAAATAAAAAAATGTTTTATAAGGACATTTTTTTTAAGATTTAATGTGGTTCTCTTTCTTTTTTCATTTTTAAAATTCACTCTATATAATAGTTTTTAACTTCTTTACAGAGTTTTTCATTTTTTCGACTTATTTAATCTTAAGTAATGTAAATAAAAAATTAATAATAATTTTTCAAATCAATTAAGAACTTGATTTTAACTTTTTAATTTACGATGGTGTTATTCGTCAGGGCCACATTTTCAATGAAGTCTTAATTTTAACTTCAAAAATAAAATTGGTGATATATGAAACATCACTTTTCAATTCAATGGTGAATTTTCTGTAATGGTATTAATTATCAAGGTCACGATTTCAAACAAATCAGAGTTTTGACCACCCCTCGCCCCCCAAAAAACATTGTTCTACCGGTAGCACCACTTTTTAAAATGGGGTAAAAACAACCACTAAATATGACCTCTAAGAAAATGAGAATGTTGGAGGGTTCTTGTCAAGTCAGTAACTTTGTTGTGATTGATGATATGGTTTGAATTTAATTTTAGTATTAATTAAATTCAACGATTACTTGTTTAATTGAGATCATAAGGACTTTAATCACCTAGGCTTGAATTTTCACATGGTATCAGAGTTAGATCTCTTATTGAGATTCTCAGGAATTTGCAGTAGTGAATCTATTGCAGGGAAGAATGATCAACAGTTAGAGGGTTTCAAAGTTTTATTTTCAGATATGGGAATTTGTGCAATAGATCTTAGTGATGACATCAACTAGCCTCAGGTTTGAGGAAAACTTGGATGGTGCCTCAAATTTCTTATCATGGCAGGTGAGGGTTACACTCTTACTAGAAGATAATGATCTATGGGATATTGTCAAGGATGTTGTCACTCCACCTACAAATCCATATCAGTTGTTGGTAGCGCACAACAAGAGAGAAGTGAAGGCCAAGCAAATGATCTTGTATGCAATAAAGCATCATCTGATCCCTTGTGTATCCGAAAAGAAGACATGGAAGAAGATGTTTGATGCCCTAGTTAGTTTCTACCAGAGTCGGAACATAAACAGAAAGATGTTACTGCAAAACAAACTCAAATCCATAGTGATGACCAAATCAAACACATACATCATTTATCTTATGAAGATCAAACATATTTGTGATCAACTTGTAGTAGTTAGGGAGAAGATTGAAGATGCAGATCTAGTGAACATGGCATTGAATGGATTATCGTCTTCATGGGAATCATTTGTCAAAGGTATTTGTGATTGAGATAACCTTCCTAGATTTAGGAGGCTTTGGGATGATTATATCCAGGGGGAGACTCAGATGGAGTCTAAGGCCAACAAAGGATGCTAATGGAAACCTAGCTCTATCTGGGTAGTCAAATAAGGACAGATGTAAAGGACCCAACAAGGGTAAGGGAAAGAGTGAGGAGTCAATGTCACAGGAAGGAAAGAAGAACTTGAGAAAAATCAAGTGCTTCCTTTGTCATAAGAGCAATCATTATGCATCACACTGTCCAAAGAAGAAGGTAAAGGGAAGCAAAAACAAAAGTAGGTAGCAACATCTACAGAAACTCAAATGAACACATTTTCTACCATGTTTGAGAAGGATTTATCTTTTGTATATTTCCTTTCTACCAGCATGATTATGAGGAATGTGTGGTATGTGGACAATGGAGAATCTCCACATATAACATAAGCTCGACAATTATTTTCTAATTTGAAGAATCATGACTAAGGTGTACAAGTTGAGCTTGGTGATGATGCCAAGTACCCAGTAGCAAAAGTTGGTAGTATTCTCTTATGGCTTGAGTAAGGTAACTCTTTATATTTTGACGATGTCTTGTTTGTAGCAAGTCTCGAGAATAATTTTATTTCAATTCTGGTTATGGAATATAAGGGATTTGTGGTGGACTTCAAGAACCAAGTCCTCATCAAATCGAAGGAATCTAGCCCAAATATAGCTCAGTAATAGGCGTTAGAAAAGGTAATTTGTACAAGCTGCAAGGTGAACCTGTTCAAGCCTTGGTGCATGCCAATGAAAGCATGTGCAGGTTGTGTCACAAGAAGATGGGGCACTTGCATCACAGAGTGTTTCATATTCTGAAAGAGATAGTTACAGGTCTTCTAGAGTTCAGTGTTGAGAAAAATAGTGTATGCAAATGTTGCATGTTTGGCAAGCATGCCAAGGTTGTTTTCCCAAGAAATGAACATAGGTCTAAGGGGATTCTAAACCTAGTACAGTTAGATGTTTATGGATTGATGTTAGTAGCCTCAATAACATGTATCATGTATTATGTTTCATTTGTTGATGATTTCTCTCACAAGACTTGGATCTACATCTTAAAGACCAAGGATCAGGTCTTTAGCAGGTTTCAGGAGTTCAAATCTCTAGTTGAAAACCATACAAGGCAGAAGATGAAAGTCTTGAGATCGAACAATGAGGGTGAGTATACCTCCAAGGGCTTTGAGGTTTTCTACAAGGAGATGAGAATCAAGAGGAAGATGACAGTTTCGTACAACCCACAACAGAATGGGGTTGTAGAGCAGAAGAATCAATCCATCATAGGGGTTGCTAAGGCCATGATACATGACCAGGACTTGACGATGTTTCTTTGGGTAAAGGCATGAAACACAAGTCTACATCCAAAACCGACGTCCTCGCATGATCTTGAAGAACAAGACACCAGAGGAGGCATTCACTGGTGTGAAACCAGAGGTAAGTCATATTCACATCTTTAATTGTCCAAATTATATTCATGTACCAATAGAGAAGAGAACCAAGTTGGATCCCTCCAACAGGAAGGGTTTGTTTGTAGGTTACAATGAGACTTCAAATGCTTCATTTTTGCATCTTTAATTGTCCATATTATATCCACGTACTGGTAGATAAGAGGACCAAGTTGGAGCCCTCCAATGTGAAGGCTTTATTTGTAGGTTACAATGAGACTTCAAAGGCTTACAAGGTCTTTATTCCATAGCAAAGGAAGACAATAGTGAGTCAGGATGTAAAGTTTAAAGAAGACTTTGCATCTAAGAAGTCCTGTGAGCCTACTCCAATGACAAAGGATGAGGAGAAAGAAGCTATGAAGGTTGAGTTTGGGTCACCCATGATTTTCAAGGCAGTACAGTAGCCTTCAGGTAAATAAGGGGAGACAAGAGCCCCTCCACTTATGTCAGGAGACATCGATGGTTCAGTTAAACATTGAGGGATGATCAAGAGCATGTTGAAACTCCTAGGAGCATATTCAAAGAAAGCATACCTCCAAGGAAGTTTGCATACTACATGGTATTGATGAGCACTATTATCGCGCAATTTATACTTGTCCAAAAGTCAAAGGTAAGTGAACAATAAATTGGCGTAACAGGAGGTTGTCATATCACTGTCACCTAAACAAGACACCTATTTCTCCGTAGGAGTAGTACCCCAGGGGAGATGTCCGCAATGGCCTAGGGGTTTGAGAAGGCTTAGGTAAAGTATCAAGAAATTCCCACCCCTCTCACAGGTCACTCTGTTCAAAAATTCTGAAAGTTTTTAATAAGATGAAGCAAAGTAATATTTAAGTGTACCTGCGCAGAACAAGACAACAAGAAAAATACTATTTGCAAGTACCATATGATGTTAGTGCTTCATAAAACCATAGAATTTGATAGAAAAACACAAGCTAATATAAAATATGAAGCAACATAAGTATTTATAACATCAATGTATATATAGCTATAGCTTCAAAATTATGCATCAATAAAGCTTCAATGATGACCAAAAATGATAACATAAACTTGAAAAAATGCTAGTAATTGTCATAAGCAATGAAAACAATGTATAATGAGCTTTAAAACTTGCTTTTAAGATGAATTTGTTGTTGTTGTAGATGGATGTAGAAATATTTTGCAACAACAACAAATTAGTTAGTAGATTAGTCTAATCTAGAGTTATAAATAGTTAGTAAAGGTCTTAAAGTAGATGGTTTAAGAGTTGTTTTAGTCAATCAGTCACTTGCAAGGCATGAACTAGTGTCTTTTAGGGTAAATGGAGTCAATATTTCAGTGGAAATTCTTAGAGGGAAACAAATAATAATGGGTGAGCTAAAGGAAGAGGGAGGATGGTTGAGGTGTTAGTAACCTAAGGCCTTAATATATAAAACCCTAGAAGGAAAAGATGTTAGGAAGTAGGTAACCCTAGGCCCTAGCAATTTCCTTCTTCTTTAGTTCAAGCTTGAAATAAAAGTATGAAATCTTAATGAAGCAATAGTACTAGAATTCTACTTGTTGGCGTCAGAAGTCACTCCTGGATTGCTAGCAGGAGCAGAGCTCGATGCCCATCAGTTTTATGTCACAGTAGTTTATAGATGGGGTGACCGAATGGAAGCCAACTCAAAAAAATATCATTCCAACTCCAAAACTAGGCCAAGCATGCATAGGTGAGTGAGGTCTTATATAAACTTCAGACAGTGAGATGTAGTAAAGGGTGAACAGGTGGAAGACTTATATAAGAGAAAAGCATAGGTCTGTTATTAACATCGGGTTTCTAACAGGCTGAGGAAGAAGACGTCCAAATGCAATATCATCTTACATTCACACACAAAGCCAGAGAATGCAATAATGCAACAATAAATCTTTTATCATAACATAACTGCAATAATTTGTGCGAATCAGTTAATCACGAACTCTCTTAGCATGAGACGGAAATTAGATGGAGTAAGAAAAACTGTCTGTCATAAAACAAGATATCTCATATACAGATGCATAACCAGCAAACTAGAATATCTGTTAAAACTTTACAGTGGGGAGCTCTGCTCTACCATCGATACTTACAAAATACAAAGACTGAGTTTATATACTCAGGAAAATTCACCTCCCAGAGGCGTGCCCAGTCACCTAAGGCTTGGTGTCCCTTCAGTCAAACTCGTACTAATATCTTTCTTTAAATGCCACCTTAACTACGCATGGCTCCTGTAAAGAGGGTAGCTGAGCCATGAAGTGCTCAGCTAGCATGCGCAGACTTCTCTGTCAAGTCGAGGACTTCGGCACGGCTTCGTTGAGGGAATCGATACACAGGTCCTCTGCAAGAAGGTGTCTCGCCAGACCCTCCATTCCCCTCATTTAATGAATGAAAGGAGGTTTCAACCACCTGCCCTTGTCTTCAATTACTTCAATACTAGAAACAGTATTAACATCAGATCCGATGGTGCCTAGAGATCGCGTTGATCCCCTCTACAACTGAACTCAGCGACTTGGCCTTCTTTATGCAGCTCTTTCCTCTCCCCAAGTGACCATGGTCTGTGACCATATTCTTTCGGCATTCGTGAATATGAAAGGGCTAACCTTTGTTGATTAAAATCGCGATGAGCGATATGCCGAGATGGCTCAATCTGTCACCACGTGTCCCTCTAGATCTGATGGCTCTTAACTCTCCCGACGATACTGTGGGCCCCGGTCCGGGATCCTCCCGGCACCTCGTGCATCAAAAAATAATGGAGATGCTTTTTTGCATGTTGGAGTCGCGATGGGCGAAGCGCCGAGATGGCGCTATTTGCTGCCAGGTGTCCCCTCTGGGTGGACGGCTGAAAATGCTTCGTGAAGTTGTGAGCCCCAGCTTCTATGATTTTGGCGCTATCGGGGTTCGTGGTTTCATGATGTTGAACAACATGAAACTCTCACCCCATCAACTCCTAAACATCGAAACGCCGATGTGGCTGGATCTTGCGACACACATCCTTAGGATAAACAGCTGAGACTTTTCCATGAACATAAGCACCCCTCCTCCAGACCTGTTCCTTTATGACCAGATGCAAAAACCACGGGCCCAGTCCTGGGGCTATCAGAATTTCAGGGTTCGAGGTTTCGAACAAGACGAAACTCTCACCCCATGAACTCCCGAACGTCGAAAAGCCGATGCGGCCGGATCTTGCGCCACGTGTCACTGGATCAGATGACCCAGATTCAGCCTTGAAATATAAGGGCTTTCTTTGTTGTTATATGTCGGGTAACTTAGTAACCCTGAGATCCCGATGACCATTGATCTGCTCCGCGGATGGGTCTCAGCTGTAGACATCAAAGCCTTGCCCGCTCGCTTGACTCGTAACCGGAAAGTTGGGTCCTTCTGCTGCTGCACTTGGGTGTTTCATGTGCAACCTACAGCCCTGGGTGCTTTTGCGCCAAATACAAAAATAATCACTAACATTAGGCTCCATGGGGGATAGAGTCGTCCCTGTGATGCTCTAAGAACTCATTCCGCAGCTTCAGTGCTTTGTTGTTGGGCTATGGAGTCAGGCTCAAAACACCACGTTGTTGAAAATACAGGATGAAAAATAAAAACAAAACAAACTAAACATTCATGCTTACAGGAGCTTATTTATGTACAGTCCTAAGCTAATAAAACACTTTACATGGGCTAGGTGAAAGAAAACTTCCACCATAGCCATTCAAGCAGCTTCCTGGATAGAAGCTCCTTCCTTTTGTCGACGATCATCAGCGGATGGTGTAACCGTAACAACAGAGCAGTTACACTCTTCAACTCCTGTTTACAGGTTGGAGTTGAGATGAAATAGGGCGGCTCCAAGGCATAGGGGAAATTCCACTCCATGTACTTGCAGACAGGGTCATAGAATGAGTGGCAAATTCCAGAAAATGGGTGACAGACACCTTCCTCTGCTACACAGTTGTTCACCTGTGGCTGAATATCTCTGATAAGCATAGGTTGATGGTGGACAACTGATGTAGGCTCGCTGCTCTCGGGTGGTGGCTGCTTGCTAACCGGCTCTGGATAGGAAATATTATGCTCCTCTGGTTCGGTCTCCCCCAGGTCCGATTCGTATTCATCATAAATAGGGACCATGGGGTGGTTTTTTTTACTGACTGGCTCTTCAGTATCTCTATAGTGATAAAAGGTAGGATAAGCTTGTTGCTCATCATCACTATAACATATATCAAAAAGGGGTTGTCCTTCATTGATATGATCCTCCTCCAGAACAGTGATCCCGTCAAAAAATTTCATTTTAGGGATAGTGGGACCTACTAGTTCTAGCTGCTCACACGTAATATTTTTCTCTTTAATCTCAGGTAAAAATATATCGTGAGAAACCCCCTGGAGAAAAAGAGAGGAAACTGCTTCCACAATAATTTCTTCTTTAAAAACGGGAAGGCCTCCGTCCTCAGAAGCAGGGCTGCTAGGAATATCTGCTTCAACTCGATACTCAGGTGAGCCATCTACCATGGACCACATCTTCTCTGCAAACTCATAATCTCCACAAGAGGCGTGTTGATCTTCCCGAAGATCTAAAAGAACAGATGCATCTGATATGATGTCAAATGCTTCCGTTCTGGGGCTAACACAATTAATATCATCCAACACCTCTATATTTTCACAGCAGATGCTTTCCTCCACAGTAAGGGCTTCATCATGGACCTAGTCTTCAGGGCCAGCAGAGGCTTCCTGAAGTGAAGAAAACTCCTCACAATAGTTTTCAAATAAACCATCAGCTAGATAATAGTCTTTACAAAATGAATTGAAAGCTGTATGAAAACCTATTAAAGAGCGGATGCTTGCAACGGGAAGAGACCGACACCATTCAAGAGTAGCTCCCTTCAATGAATACCTGAAGAGCTTAATCTGGACATCCTCGTGCATGATATTGTGTCAGTGGATAGCCTCATGGAAGTCCAGTAAATGATCAGCTGGTTCCTCCCAACTTGTTGCATGAAATTCAGGGAGGAAATCTTCCCATTGGTCTCTATCAAGAAGTGCATTAGGAAACGCAACTATCTGGGAAAAGTCACAGAAAGCAAACCTTTGAGCCATAATTTTCTCCATATCGAAACAGTGGAGTCGCCAATCGATCCTCGAATCACAGAGTCGCCAGGTGATATTTACACTTCTTCAAATATGCCTGGTCCTTGTTCACCATCAAAGGCCAGATATTAACGTTGTCGTTACCCCAGGAAGCTTCTCAGACTGAGAAAGCAGCTGCTAAAACCTTCTTGAGAAAGATCCTTAGGGTCAGCTTTCAGGTGTGCTAATAGTAGTCACAGCTGAAACAGTGATGTGGAAACAATGGAGTCACCACAGTGGAGTCGCCAGGTGCACAGTAGCAATCTTTAAGGGCTCTGATGTCCGATGCACCTTCAGAATCAGAGTCTCAATGTCGTTATGCCCAGGGAAAATCTTCAACTTTGTCCCCAGCAACGACGCCATAAATGTTGGCATCATAAGTCACTCTTGGATTGCTATCAGGAGGAGAGCCCGGCGCCCATCAGTTTTATGTCATAGTAGTTTATAGATGGGGTGACCGAATGGAAGCCAACTCAAAAAAATATCATTCCAACTCCAAAACTAGGCCAGGCATGCATAGGTGAGTGAGGTATTATATAAACTTCAGACAGTGAGTTGTAGTAAAGGGTGAACAGGTGGAAGACTTATATAAGAGAAAAGAAGAGGTATGTTATTAACATCGGGTTTCTAACAGGCTGAGGAAGAAGACGTCCAAATGCAATATCATCTTACATTCACACGCAAATCCATAGAATGCAACAATAAATCTTTTATCATAACATAACTACAATAATTTGCGCGAATCAGTCAATCACGAACTCTCTTAGCATGAGACGGAAATTAGATGGAGTAAGAAAAACTGTCTGTCATAAAACAAGATATCTCATATACAGATGCATAACCAACAAACTAGAATATATGTTAAAACTTTACAGTAGGGAGCTCTTCTCTACCATCAATACTTACAAAATAAAAAGACTGAGTTTATATAATTAGGAAAATTCACCTCCCAGAGGCGTGCCCAGTCACCTAAGGCTTGGTGTCCCTTCATTCAAACTCGTACTGATATCTTTCTTTAAATGCCACCTTAACTACGCATGGCTCTTGTAAGGAGGGTAGCTGAGCCATGAAGTGCTCAGCTAGCATGCGGAGACTTCTCTGTTGAGTCGAGGACTTTGGCATGACTTTGTTGAGGGAATCGATACACAAGTCCTCTGTGAGAATGCGTCTCGCCATACCCTCCATTCCCCTCATTTAATGAACGAAAGGAGGTTTCAACCACCTGCCCTTGTCTTCAATTACTTCAATACTAGAAACAGTATTAAGATCGGATCCGATGGCACTTGGAGATCGCGATGATCCCCTCTGCAAATGAACTCGGTGCCTTGGCCTTCTTTATGCAGCTCTTTCCTCTCCCCAAGTGACCATGGGTTGTGACCATATTCTTTCGGCGTTCGCGAATATGAAAGGGATAACCTTTGCTGATTGAAATCGCGATGAGCGATATTCCGAGATGGCTCAATCTGTCACTACACATCCCTGTATATCTGACAACTCTTAACTCTCCCGATGATACCGTGGGCCCCGATCCAGGATCCTCCCGGCACCTCGCGCATCGGAAAATAACAGAGCTTCTTTTTTGCGTGTTGGAGTCGCGATGGGTGAAGCACCGAGATGGCGCTATTTGCTACCAGGTGTCCCCTCTAGGTGGACGGCTGAAAATGCTTCATGAAGTTGCGGGCCCCAGCTTCTATTCTTTAAGCGCTATCAGGGTTCGGGGTTTCGCGATGTTGAACAACATGAAACTCTCACCCCATGAACTCCCGAATGTCGAAATGCCGATGCGGTCGGATCTTGCGTCATGCGTCCTTAGGATGAATGGCTGATACTTTTCCATGAACATAAGCACCCCTCTTCCAGACCTGTTCCTTTACGACCAGATGCCAAAACCATGGGCCCGGTCCTGGGGCTATCGGAATTTCGGGGTTCGAGGTTTGGAACAACACAAAACTCTCACCCCATGAACTCCCGAACGCCGAAATGCCGATGCGGCCAGATCTTGCGCCACACGTCACTGGATCGGACGACCCAGATTCAGCCTTGAAATATAAGGGCTTTCTTTGTGTTATATGTCAGGTAACTTAGTAACCCCGAGATCTCGATGACTATTGATCTGCTCTGCGGATGGGTCTTGGCTGTAGACATCAAAGCCTTGCCCGCTCGCTTGACTCGTAACCGGAAAGTTGGGTCCTTCCGTTGCTGCACTTGGGTGTTTCGTGTGCAACCTACAGCCCTGGGTGCTTCTGCGCCAAAGACAAAAATAATCGCTAACACTACTAAGGTAAGGATCTAGTATATCATTCAAGGGAGGTGTATTCTAGAAAAAGTAAGTAGGTGAAGAGTTATTAAGAAAAGGACAATAACATGTGCTTTTCTCCTAGGGTTTCACACTAGCAATTTCATAATCTTATAAATGAACAAGTAAATACACCGTAACCATTCAAAATAAGGAATGATTTTATATTTCTACTTACTTCATCAAGAATAATCTATCCATGAACCCTAGTTGAAGACTTTCCACCATGAAAATGAAAAAATACACCAAAATAAGCTTCCTCCAAGAGTTGTGCACCACTTAGTTCAGCCAATAAGCCTTAAAAGAGGTTGAATTTCATACCTCTCACTTGTGTGAGATGAAAGATGATGAAAAATATAAGATATTTTTCCCTTATTTATCCAATACAAGTGACCTTTAATTACATTTCAGATCAAAAAATGTCGACATGGCCAATTTACATCAAAAATCCATCTTTACATAAAATTGACAATTAAAACCCTAATTTTATCTTTTAGGCCTGATGCCATGCCCCTCTTAGGGTGACGTTGGGCAACTTCTTAGAATGCTAGACCTCCAAAGTGAAACGTTAGGGCTCAAAACCCCTCAGAAACTGGCACACGTGCCAACCAAGTCGTCTGCATGCCTAACAACCCAACTGGATGATGTCAAGGCTCATAATGATGACGTCAGGGGCCTTCAAGGGCCAACGTCATGGTAGGAGGGAAAGATCCCCCTAGGTCCAGGCCAGCCAAAGTTCCTCTGGTGGAACTTCCTCCCTTTTCTTTGGTACACGCCTCTAGTATGTATCCCTCTGCCCCTGGTTAGGGTCTCATCATCCATCTAGTGGGATTTTATCCCCATGGAGGTATGAGCTAATCATCTCCCCATATGTACCTGTCTTTCTGGAATGGTCCTACAGCAACAACAAGTACGCCCTAAATGGGTTCATAAGTCACAAGGATCATAGCAATGTCAATCACATATAATAATCAAGTCACCCAAACATCTGCATCAAACCCCCATTTACCCAAACAAATGCTCAAAGATGTTATGTTATTTAAAAATCCAGGTTTGAAGAGGGTCTCAGGATTTCCTATTGGGCTAATCCTAATCAGGTGCGGGGTGTTTTCGGGTGAATACCAATCTAGGTCATGTAAATACATGAGATGGTGTAGGGGATGTTTGGGAAAGGGGTGCAGTGATAATAGGGAAATGTAGGTCTTACATGTGGGTGCCTCTGTAAAGAGTGAGTTGCACCTTTTCATGGATGCAATTGTTTCCTAGCCAATTCAATGCCTTTTTACTCTTTGTCTTATTTCTTTTTCTTTCAAGAGAATAGTTGGAGGACACTACCTTGGCATTGTGACTAGTGGTGACAGCGTTACCCACAAGCATTTCACAGAGATGAGAAGGTTGGCTCGTGATGAGACCCCCTTTCTCTTATTTATGCCACCAAGAGCCACTACCCTAGCGTGATGACCAGATGAATAGTAGTTTCATATCGCTACATGCCCATGGACCTAATAGGCTGGCTCATAATGAGACCCCCTATCCACCAACCAGGTCTTGAGTTTTATTTTACTTTATGGGTCCCTCTCTTTTCTTGTTGAGAATCATTTTATTGCTTTCTCGAGCATCCCTAGGCGAAGCATCTCAAGGTTTAAAATTGGATTTTAACTTTTTCCAACTACTTTTACCCTTTGGGCCTTTAGCACCTTCTTCCCACAAGGAAAGGTACAACCCTTACTAGCTTAGTGTTGGGCCCCCATTCGAACCTTGATAATTATAATGAGCTACAGAATCAACCTTTTCAAATAGTTCCATACCTTGGCTTGCTTTGAGACAAACTTAAGACATTCACTATAGTATGAGACATTCATTACAAGAGTATATGTCAAAAGTTAGAAATGAGCATAAAAATCTCAATTTGAACAAAAACGTTAATTTTTATCAAATGTTTACTTTCGTTTAAATTATGATTATGTGTTCTTTCTTTTTGCTCATTAGCAAGTTTGACTATTTTGAATAACGGGTTCAATACTTTATCAAATAATATCTTGGTTGATTTCTCATTTTAGTAAAATCATTTGGTGATATTAATTAATTAATTTCTTTTTTTTTTTCATTTTGCATCTCATTACAAAATAAAAATAATAATTAAAAAAAAAAAGAATTATCTATGATTTGTTTGATTTTGTTAAAAAACAAAATTAATATTTTTCTCTTCTCCATTAACTTGAAGCTTCTAGAATTTTAAGATCATATTTGAAAGGAAATTATAAACAATGTTTGTTTAAAACTTATAGTTAGTTTAAATTCATTTTTTATTTTATTGTTCTAGATTTTGTTT
>ML825982.1:143885-173678 GCA_009831015.1 Picea engelmannii | reverse complement strand
GGGGGGGTTACCTCAGTAGGAATCATATTATAGACCTTTACAAATATGGCTGAAAAATCCTACGTTGTTTTGTTAGGTGACCTCCTCATATTGTTATACTGAGTCAACAACTGAAGGGGTTTTTTCTTGTCGCCCTGTTTTGCAAGAAAATTGGTTTCAAAGGCATCAAAATTTATGATACTAGATGTTGGAAGAGATCTAAACCACTTCCTCACTTATCCTGCAAGACTTTGTGAAAAAACCTCATTTTTTCATCTTCTAAATCTACTTCTTCCAAGTCTATAAAATCATTGAACCAGTCTAGATGTTTCTGGGCTAACACACTACCTTCAGCATCATACAGTTTGATCCTTAGATTATACTCCCAAGGTAAATCATGTAACTAAGCAGGAAGCACAATAGGAGAAAATATAGTTTCCATGGTTGTTGTGAGGGGTTGGAGTGGTTGTTGGTTCTAAGTATGAATCACTATAGGCTTCACAGATGCAGCTAAAATCAAATATTGGAATCTCTTTTCATCAAATATGACCTCGTTCAAACCAGATTCAAATTTAGTTCTAAACAGAGTTTGTTCAAATTTTACATCAAACTCAAGATCTTCAATGCTTGTTACTCCATCTTTGGGAAAGGATAGATTTCGTTCTAAATGCAAAACTGGGCTAATTTGTCTTTCTTTTCTTTTGTGTACAAGCTTTTCAGGATCAGGCACTAGGATTGCAGCTTCTGGTTCTAGGTTTCTCCTAGTGTGAATTCTCTTGGGAGCCAGGATTTCTAGCTCAAACTACTTGGTGAAACTGGTCTCTTGGTAATGGAGTTGCCAGGGAGAAAATAATCTCAGCCAAAAAGGTATTTGATTCACTGTCACCCTCAAAAATCAAAACTGAATCTTTAAGTCGTTCTTTTCCCAGGGAAGATTTCACTTTCGATCCTCGACAACGGTGCCAGAATGTTAGCACTCTGTAAATTTTGTCTGGATGATAGACAAATGACAGAGGTAATTGTTTCAACCTACTTTCGAGATGGATACTAGCCTACTCATCTCATAGAGATATCTCTCATGTCACTTGATGTTTCTTTGGAAATCAGTGGCTAGATTTAATTTGTTTTGGGGGTTTTCTATAAATTTGTTGGCAAGGAAGGGGAGGGACACTTAGGGCTATGGAGTTGAAATTCTGAAAGAAAATGAAAAAAATGACTGGCTGATAGAAATCTCCAAAGGATAAAGGCTAAATAAGGTGATGAATCTGAGTTATAAATTTTTATTTATGCAGAGTGTAGGAAGAAGGAGAAAACAAGTAACTACATCAGAGCATTACTAAAATGAATTCTAAATTAGTTAGGAAGAAAATTACACAGTTTAAATCACTTAAGTTGAGACCATCATAAGATGAATTCTGAGCTTTTAACTATCCAATTTAAACAGAAGAAAATGCAAATGGAATTAAACAACATAGGAAATGCATACAATGAGAGGAGACAAAACTCATATCACCACCATTAGAATCTTTTCATAGAGACTTCAAAAGATTTTGCATATGTATTCAATTCAGCTCTAGAGAAGACAAATAAGAGGTTCCCTTGCACTTCTGCCAACATTAATACATTCATAACTAATATCATTTATACAATTCAAGTTCCTTTCAATTACAAACCGATTACAATAGCTTAACTGAAACATTTCAGCTTCTAAAACTGACTACGATAATTACATTTGACAACTTCGGTATAGGAACTGATTACAATGATTGATCAAACAAAACGTTTCATGAACCATTGGTTGGTTCTTCTGACTCTTCAAATTTTTTCTTCACCATCTGTCCTTCTTTGGTCTTTTGTCGAACCTTCCAATTTGGTGACACGTGGAGGCTATTTGTTGGTTCCTGGAAAATTGCATTTTGTCTTGCCTAGTCGCACTATCTCTTTCCACTACAAGTTAGAAGAGATCTTGTAGTCCATCATTTCCTTGATCAGGATCTCTAGGTCAATGCAAGAGGCATAAGTCATGGTTGGCAGCCTGATCTTTACTATCTTGAATTGATTCAAGATCTCAAAATCTGTGGTCAAATACTCCACCAGATTTGTTCCTTTCAAGTTTTCCTCCAAGCTTTCAAACTTGGAGTGATCAATTTTTCATTGGGAGAGGTGAGAGTTGTATTCCTCTTGAGCATATAATTTTTGTTTGAAATCCCAAAATGATGGGATGACTTTGATGAAAAACTCCTCAAACATATCATTGAATTTCGGTATACTCTGCTCCATCTGTATGGCTTTGGTTTGAACTGAATTAAGAAAGTTATGCCTGGCAATGAACCTCCTGGCCCAAATGATCAACATAGTCCTGTATTTGACCCCAATGGTCTGAAGTTCAGAGGTGGGGATGGAATTCAGCAGATTTATAGCATTTTGGGCCCACTCTGAGGGTTTTTTCGCAAGTGTCTCATTCACAACAGTGCATCTGCTTCTGGCTATGATGGCCATGTTATCTTTTTCATTTATGAAATTAAGGTACACCATGAACTTGGCAGATTTAGCAACAATGGAGTCTCATATGACGTGTTTGGACCCCTACAACAGTCCTTTGCCTTTCAACCTTGTTTTCATCTTGTCTACTCTTTTTTGCAAATATTGATTCTCTTTCTGGAACTGTGCCATCTTCTCATCCTTTATTTTCATTTCTTGCTGCATCTTTTCTATATCTCCCTTAAGGATTTTGATTTCCCATGCCTTTAGGCTAATTTGTGACATAGCTTAGACAAGTCCTTCAGTGCTTAGCCCAGTTTCTATAGTACAAGGTACAACTACATCCATGTTTGATACTTTTGTCTATCCTTGCGACCAATTCAACTTTTCTTTCTCCAGCTGCAATACTTTGGCCTTGTGATTCAATGTTTCCTGTCGAAATGCATTATTCTTATGTTCTAGAGAAACCATCTATGTTGTTTGTGGATGCTCAGTGGAAGGCATCTTTAGTTTTTTCTTCAATCTTTGAATCAACTTGTCTTTCTCTTCTAAGGAATCTTTCACTCCCTGAGGGCCTTCATATTCTAATCTCTTGACTTGAGTCTACCAAGCTCTGCTAGATTCTTTCTCTTGTCTCAATTGTCCCTCCAACTTAAGAACATGAGTTGTCAGCCTTGAAATCTTCAAGCTCAGACCCAAGTAGTTCGAATACAACATGTCATTGGTGTTTCTGTGGAATTTCACCTTGTCTGTGGCACTGATGTTTTCATAATGCAGCTTAACCTCAGACACTTTATCCTCATCTGCAACTCCTATGTTGAATGTCCTCTTCTCTATACCCCTCATTGTGAACAGAGAAGACTTGTGTTGGGAAATATTTTCTACCTCAAGGATCAAATCTCTTATTTCACTCATGGCCAAGCTTCCTTTAACAGCATATTTCCTTGCCAAATCTTCTTTAGATTGATAGAATGCTCCAGGTGCTTTATCAAAAATGTGTTTTTTGCTGCTGAAAACTCTTGAGTTTCTTTCAATTTGGGGCATACTTATTTTACCAGCTTCTTCCATGTTGGTTCCACTCTCCACCACATCCATATTGAGTTTATCTTTAGGCTCTTCTTTCTCCAGATCTACTATATGTGGGGTTTGTGTGATATTTATTTTCTTGGGAGCATTCTGCTGACTATTGGTGCCTAGGGCCTCTGAACTGTTTCTCTTGGTGTAGACACTTACTTTGGGAACTTGGAGTATCATCTTCTGAGGAGTTTTTTGTGGGCTTTTCCCCACTTGTTGTGTTTGATAAGTTTGCAAGATGGCTTCCATATCAGCATAGGTTTCTAAATTTTCCAATTTGTCAAAACCTTCAACATACTCATGTTCATAAGGGGATTGTTTGTTCATCGGTCTTATTTTAGATATGACTTGATGTGGATAATATATTCTCCCTTGTAGTTGTGAAAATCCAAACTCCATGAGTTTGGTCTGGATCTGAGATAAGCAAGATCTGGTTTTTACAACAAAGGGTCCTATGATGAAAGGGAATTTTAGGATTGATGCCTTGTGAAGTTTCAGGAAATGTTTTGTCTCTGAGATGATTCTTTGTCTGATGAACTACAGGGAAAAGACTCTAGGTGTCAGAAAATTAGGGGGGATATAGGGGCCTCTTGACAACCATATACCCAAATTACTGTAGAATGCATGAACAACACCCAGTCTCCCACTCTGTTTTATGGATTTGGATGCAAATTAATTTTCATGTCCTCCAGGACTCTTGGCAGGTTGGTGTTGAAGATTAGGTTGTAAACTCTGGACATGATCTTATTTATGAAAATGATCATTGTGATTCTTTTGCATTCAGTTGAGATGAATGTTTCTTCAGGGAAGTCTCTCTTGTTTGTCTCCAGAAACATCTTTAGCAAGTATGTGTAATACTTGAAGTGCCTTAGTGACTGGAAATTCACTAGATGTTTGTGTACATTATCATCTATGAATCCTTCAAAGATGATGTTGACTGACTGAATAGACTCTGATTGGAAAAAATTTAACAGAAAACCTAACATGTCCTCAACTACATATTCATCATTATCTAAACCTAAAATCTGACTGAGTATGGAACATGCCCACTAGATTTCAATAACCATGACATTTACATTCATCAGCAAGGACAGACTCTCAGAATAATGCTCAGGTTTGACAATTGTCTGCAAAAATAGGTTCTTGACCTCGGGGGGACATTCCCTGTAAACCATAACTAGATTTTCTTCCTCAAAGGGTTCAAACGCTACAAAGAGGGAATATGGTATGCTAAGGGAGTATCGAATTGATGGGCTATCTACTCTACACAAGACCTCTGACCCTAATTTATTTGAAACGACCTTCTCTTCCTGTGAGTACTGTTTTGTGCACCAACCTATGAATTATGGGAAAGAAAATGCAACTTTGACGGCATAAGGTATTATGGAGGCCTGGACCACTTCAAGAAAGGGTATCTGTCTCCCTACATTATCTAACAAATTATCTCTAGACACGGAGATGGGTGAGATAGTTATTTCAGTGTCGAACACATCAGAATCTCTATCAATTAGGGATTCTTCATTTGGTGGGGGATATTGATCTGCTATATAGACAAAATGATAGGGTCCATGGCAGCAATGAAAAATACCTGTGAATGAGCGGAAGACGTGTGAGTTTGGTGCATTGTTGAGCTTCAGTTCGAATGGAGTGGTGTTAGCAGCCCAACATATTTTTAACTTTTTATATCAATTAAATGATCTATGTAGTTGCCTAACTAAAGTCATACATTTTTTTGTTCTTCGTAAGAAATTTTCAAAATGACAATTGTAAGTTTTTGGTTTTCCCTATTGTTTTTTCATGCTTCATTCATGATTCAAAGCATGAAAATTAAGCATTAAAACTTACGACTGTGTTACCATTCTATTTGAAAATTTTATGAAAGGCATAATGTCTCTACAGTTTATTAATGAAGCCTTGTTCCTTGCTATGAAGACTATTCTCTTTGTTTTGATTCCTTGAATGCCAAGCAAGCTTAGGGATTGTTAATTATATCAACAAAGGACCTTGTGATTTGAGCATTGATATGGTTTTTGTGTGGTTCTTGGTCGTATGTTTCCTCATCACTAGGCTTTGATTTACAAGTTTCACTCTCCCAAACTTTATGATCGAACCCACTATGTTGCACACTCATTTTTATTTTAATGCTTTGGTCATGGTTTGTACTTTATGAGAGGTGGAGATATGATTATAGTCAGCCCATCATTTCAAAGATTGGTCTTGGGCTTTGCAACACCCCTCGCATTCATTTCAAATAATGCCTATCTTTTAATTATGAATTTTTTTCTCGTACGCCACAGACTGTTGATGTTTTTTGGGCCTGGAGTATACCTCTTGTCTCCTCTTATGAACCCTCCTTACGCATTGTTTGGGTGATTCCCTGTGATGTTGAAATGGCTCTAGTTGTTAGAGTCAAACCTAAAGACACTCAGACCTTGCTCCTATGCGACGATGCCAGAGAGGATCTCGAGGGTAACGGTTGGCTTGTTTTCCTTGAAAAGTTCCAGGGTTTCAACCTACAGACTACTCAGGAATTCTCTCTCTCATTCGATGGATGTAGAGAAAAGGTGGGGGACATTCAACTTGAAGTCACAGAAGACTTTTTGAGCCAGGAAACAGGACTCCCTACGAGCAGTCAAAGGTGGTTCAAGAATGCTAAGGTAGAAGAGGTTCCATGGACTCTTTTCTTTACATCCTGGAAGATCAATGGTTGTGACAAAGGTATGCCAATCTCCTTACTGAAAGCCCGATGGCACGGTCTGCTTGTAGTGTTGAAACAGTTTGTCACTTATAAAGGCCATTTTGGTCTTGTGTTTCTTTAACATCTACGCCTGCTCATGATTTTCATAGGGTTTCCTTTAAACATGCATTATTATCTATGGAGGAGCCTTTACAAAATGGCTAAAAGGTTTAAAAAGAAACGTTTGGATTCGAGTCTTTTCCACCACGGTTTAATAAGAATTATGCTTGTACATCAATTAAAATTGTAGAATGATGATTGGGATTCATTTTTAACCAGAAATGGTTTCATTAACCCCAATGTTGAAGCAATTGACAAGCATGTGATTGAGGAAACCCTGGTCTATCCTACAACGCCCCCCTCACCTACCCAGTCCTATGTTACGGCCACCGACAATAAGCCTTTACCCTACTCGAAAGTTGTTGAGCAGGCCCATGAGCAAGCTACACAGCCTAATGACTCTGTCAAAAATTCAAACAAATCTACAGGTAAGAGGTCTAAAGGCGATGTTGATTTGAGTTTTAAAAATAAGAGAGTTGGAAGGTTAATTTTGAGGAAGCTCTGAAACAAGTCGAACCCTCATGTGAGCTCGATCAAGATGATTGAGATCCATGAGAGTTCGGATTTCGAAATTGATATATTTCTTGCTGAAGAAGACCCTCTTTCGTTCCAACCACACCTCGATCAGCCTTAAAACTTCATGGACAATATACTGCCTTGTCTGAAACATAGTGAAGGGTTCCCTGGTATTAATTTGGGTAATAAATCTACAGTCCATGTTGGAGATGCTCTGGTTCACAGTCGTGGTTATTCCATGAAGTCTGCCTATTCTGGATTGATAAATACTACACTGATATACCTATCCTACAGTCACAGATTAAATCTCTCACTGATCAGGTTGGTGCCTTAACAAATGAAAATCATAGGCTTGAGTCTGTCATTCAAAGAAAAGGGAAACGTATGAAGACTACAGGGAATGTGATATTAAAAAACGTTGAGACTGCAACAACAATAATAAATTCTGAGATCATATGATATGATTTGATTTTACAGTTTGAGGTATGATTTCTTTTATCTTAAAATAGGGTTATTTATTAAATAAATTAGATTTTTTATTCATTCAATAAATTGGATTTCATTATTAAAATAACTAGCTACAAAATCAGCGGATTCTATAGCCAGTTATTCTAATTCGAAATTTGCAAATTAATGGTTAAATATATATCTAAGTCTCTCTATTGTTTCTTTTATTTTCAGGATATCTAGGAGTTTGTGGTTACCAAGTGATCTGAAGCATTTTTTAGGCTTGTTAGCCATATCTATGATACATTTTTGTATAAACAGAAATAAACTTTTTTAGCTTTAGAAGATTTAATATGATCTGGGTGGTTATATCCCCCTTTTATTTTTGTAATCAATATCTGATCTCAGAGGATGAGACAGTTACCTTTATGAAGGCTTTAAAAACTCAATTATTATTTTTGTAATGAGATCATCTTGTCCTGGGGCTAATTGTGGACAACTTATGCACGAATTTGGACAGAACACATGTTTACATTTCTGCTTTAGCTATCTGTAAATATTGTTGTTGTCTATGGTTTGTTTATCTTGATAATTCGATAATTGTCGATAGCTTTCATCTTCACAGATTATTATTTCGTCAATATAATTTATTTCATACAGTCCACAATTTTATGCTTCAATTATATGAAAATAGTGATTGATTGTTCAATTCAAATATTAAGGTTTATCTTAGTCTTGTTGAATGATTAAAAGCAACTTGTTACTGCCAGATTTATCTTATGTATCATTTCTTGCAGTCACAAATATCGTAGTTATTATTTGCATCCTGTCGTTCTATTATTAAAATCCAACAGTCAATATACTATCTAGAATTTATTCCAAACAACGTGAAAGTACACTGTAGATTTATCTCATGGACAGACTGAATGGATGATTCATGATCATACAGACGTCGGATGCATGTTCTTCAAGTCATTAATAGGTTAGTTTGTACCTTTTATTTGCTTGTTCATTTTAGAAACTCTTATATGTTGTCTGGTTTTCGCTGTCTACATATTCTGCTTCCATAGTATTTTGATATTTAATCTTATAGATGCATAGAGATAAAAAGAAAACCAAAAAGAAATAGTTCATTTTGCTTTCTTTATCTGCTTTCATCAAAAGAGTCATTTTTACATTGATTTTTGTGAGTTCAGATTAAAACTCATGAATTGTATAACATGCATATAAATTAGACAAACAGTTATGTGTGTAAATATTATTTAAAGTAAGTTGTATATTTATATGTACATATATATATATCAGTGATTAGTAATTAGTGAGTTATTTTGTTTCTTTTATTTATTTGTTTGTTTATTTTAGGACTTTAGATTGGCCACAGAGCCATTAAACCTGTCGGAGTGATTCAATCCAAACGGCTTGGGTTAATTAGACAACCCCGAATCGGACTCACTCTTCCAATTGACAAGCGGTCATTTTTTCCCGTCAACAAGTGGCGCTAGAAGGAGGGCCTGAACACTATCGATGGTACATGGAGGTCGCAAGACTCCTCCCCCACCTACCCTCTCACCTATAGTAACAAGAAGTTGTTCTGACGAAAACATTACCTCTCAAACAACAACCACATCAAATGAAAATCCATAGATTATTGTTTTACCAGTAACACCAAACCCCCCGGGGTCCGACATACAAGAAATTATCCATCAATCACTCCTAAGGACACATGGTTCTTTGGCCCGTATCAGACAAATAGGTCGGCCACTAAACCAACCATTAGATTTTTTTGATAATAGAGAACAACTTGAAGGAACTAGTCTTACCCAAAATCCTACATATCCAGATCACATCCCTACTCTTGTAGCCGTAGGATCTAGTATCCCACCATCACCACCGCTTTCATCTCCCTCCTCTTCAGGAAAAGAGTCATCGAACAAAGGTATTTCTTCATCTCATCCTTTGACACCACCCATGCCTATGGAAAATCTGAATAATTCCGCCAGACCTTGGCTCGATCAAGATGCAGTGGCCATACCTAGACCCCAACATCCTTTGCCTAAACATCCAGAGAAATGGCTCCCTAAATTCTACCCATATTCCAATCAGATTGTTGAGGATCATATTAAAAAATTTATGCTAGCCATTAGACTCCGAAGCGTAGAACACAAAGACGTAGTATGTAGACTTTTTTCATACACATTTGAAGGCAATGCATCTACCTGGTATTTTTCCCAACAACCCCACACCATTATATCTTGGGATAGATTCAAATCTTGTTTCCTTGAGAAATTCAGAGACGACAAATCTCCCAAAGTCTTAGTCATGGAACTTTCTAGTTTAAAGATGAACCCCAAGGAAAAAATAAAAGACTTTAATCAAAGGTTTCTAACATTAAAGAATTGAATCCCCACCGATTCAATGCCTGCTGAAAATCTTATCGCCGCATACTACATGAAAGCCCTACACCAAAACATAGAAATCTGGGTAAAAAGGTCTAAGAAAGAAACATTATTGGAAGCCTTCGAGGAGGCAAGCCAAATTGAGAAATATATTCTAAGCCTAAAAGACAATATCAGTAACGAGGCATAGATTACATCATCTTTCAAAAAGAAAATAGAAATTCTTCCTAGACCTCCCCAAACCAAAACTCAATCAGAAAATTCAGATCTGGAAAGTTTACACAAGGTCGTTCAGAAGTTGTCGAATCAGGTTATAGATTTAAGGAGATCAGCAGAAGAAGCTTCTTCAAGAAAAGGGTCTTACAAACCCCCTTTTAGAAAGCCTTTTCCCACAAACCGGCCTAACTCAAATTCTGAAGGCCTAAAGCTAGAAAGCCTACAGTTTTCTATCCAGACAATTCTGGAAGCACATGATAACTTAGTTCCCCCCGAGATTTCTAAAGACATGGTTGAACAAGAAATAGTGGAAGAGGATGAATCCTCTCCCAACATCTTCGGGCATTTTTCGGATAGTATCTTTCAAGCCAATTTTGAAATAGTGCATCCTTACAATACTAGAAGCAAAACAACGAATAAATCCTCTTCTGAAATTGGAACTAATGCACCTCAAAAATAGTCTAAACAAATCGATACTAAACAGAATTCAGCGACTCAAAGTTTAGAATACGATTTGATTGAGGATCTCAAAAAACTTAGAGATAATATTTTTGTTTATGAATTATTGAAATTTCCTTTTCTTCTACAAAGGATTCTTCAGGATATTGCAGAAAACAACAAAAAAAACAATCTGAAGAACAAAAAATTTGCAGAAAACATCTCTAGAACACGTCAAAAGGTCTCCATTAAAACGACATTAGAATCCTATGATAAAAGAGACCTTGCTGTAAAAAGTGTAACAAATGTAGATAAAATAGTTCCAGGGGCTGCGAATAAAAACCAGCAAACTTCTATTGTTAATACTCGTAGAAATGTCCCACCCTTTTTGTTGACTTTTGAAATTTTCAATAGGAATGTACATAATTGTATGGTAGATTTTGGTGCATAGTCAAACATAATGCCTTGGTTTGTCTGCCAAAAAATCAATGCTGAAGTTCAACCTTCCAGTCTGAAAATTATTCAGCTTGATCGGACCAGTGTTAAGGTAATAGGTGAATTAAAAAATGTACTTATCAGATTATCATCTAATCCTAAATTCCACCAGATTATTGATATTATTGTCATTGATATCCCTGAAGTATATGGATTATTTTTAAGTAGGGATTAGTTTGAACATCTACATGGTTACTTTGCGACAGATTGGTCTCACTTATGGTTTCCAGAGAATGGAAAGCCTAACAGAATCAAGATCAATCGTGAGCGTTATATCAAGCTTACAGTAACTGATTTAAATGATCCTAATGAACCATTCACTGCTTCCACCAATTCACCTGAAATGCAGGGGATGAACACTTTTTTTGGCAATTTCATGGTTGAAACTTCTACCATTACTGACCCAGAATAGCAGTCTAAACTCATGACATGCACATAGTCAACAACCCTCTCTAAGATGTCATATACAGCTGATGAAAATCATATCTGGTCTCTTTACTTCGATGGATCTAAATCTAAGGAAGGAGCCGCCACAGGATGTGTGCTCATTGACCTAGCAGGTAACAAAACTTTGATCGCTTGCCGGTTAGAATTTGAATGCACAAACAATACAGCCGAATACGAGGCACTCCTGCAAGGTCTCAAAAAGGCACTAGATTTGAGAGTTCAAAATTTAATAGTCTTTGGTGATTCAGAAATTGTGGTCAGACAGGTAAGAAATTTCATTCATTTCCTATCTCCACACCTGAAAAGCTATCAAACTGAGGTATGGAATATAATGAACAAATTTTATGTGTTTAACATTAATTATATTCCAAGATTGAATCATTTTTAGGCTGACTTGTTGGCTGATGTTGCTTCTAAACTGTTTCCCGCAGAAGGCCTTTCTCTGAACGCGTTTTTCATCGAATTGTTGTTCGGACCATCCGTCCCGGACAACATCACTAATTGGAGAGTTTTCGATGATGATCAACAAATCATTAGTTTTCTACACATGGAAGATAATTTCCAAGGTGTAGTTATCGATGAAGATACCCATGACGAAGACCTCCGCAATTTTATGGTAATATCAGACCCAAGATCTCCGGAATCAACATCATATCTGGTAAATTCTATCCCAAAATATGTGGTAAGATTAGAAAGATTTTATGATTTGCATGATAAATTCAGAAAAACAGTGAATTGTAAAACGAATAGTTCTTCCTTGACCCATGAAAAGGTGAACTTAGGAACTAAAGATAACCCACAATGCAGCAATTTGGGAATGGGATGTTCTGAGCAAGAAAAGTCAACATTTATTAAGTTGTTTAAGGTATTTAAGGATGTCTTTGCTTTAACATATGATGATCTAAAAACCTTTGATCCTAACATCATACAACACATTATTCCCATGAAACCCCAGACTCAACCTTTTAAACAGAAGTTAAGAAAGATGCACCCAAAACTTGAACCAATGGTCAAGAAAGAACTAAACAAACTTTTGAATGCTAAGATAATCTTCCCGGTAAGACATACACAATGGGTCTCTAATCTTGTCCCTGTAAGGAAGAAAAATGGCGAAATCCAACTATGTGTCAATTTCCGAAATTTAAACCGAGCATCAGATAAAGACAACTACCATGTCCCTCCCATGGAACAGATTCTCCAATAGGTATCCGGTTTTGAAAGATTGTCACTATTGGATGGTTTTGCAGGGTATAACCAAGTCCTTATGTCTCCCCCAAACCAGCTGAAAACCACTTTTTGTACTCCATGGGGTACCTATGCTTATAGAAAGATGCCCTTCAGGCTTATAAATGCCAGAGCCACTTATCAGAGAGCGATAGATATCACTTTCCACGGTCTAATCAATCAATCTGTAGTAGTCTATCTAGATGATGTCACTATCTTCTCAAAGAATAAAAGAGATCAATTAGCTCATCTAAAATATGTTCTACAACGATGTCGTAAATACGACATCTCCCTAAATCCCAAAAAATCTATCTTTGCAGTGGAACAAGGCAAGCTGCTCGGATTCATTGTATCCAATGAAGGGATGATCATTGACCCTGAAAGGAATCAAGTCATTTCAAAACTTCCCCCCCCCCCCTCTTCCAAAAATTCTAGCAATCTTTGTTAGGTCAGATAAATTTTGTTAGAAGGTTTGTCTCGAGTTTTTCAGAAATGGTCAGGCCATTACAAAACTTAATAAAAAAGGCCATAGTGGAGGCTCCATCCCTTATGAGCCCTGACTTTTTGTGAGATTTCACTCTCTACACGTTTGCCTTTGATCGATCTTATGCCGCTATGCTAACCCAAAAGAATGTTGAAAACAACGAAGTTCCTATTTCCTTTATGAGCTCAACCTTTAAAGGAGTAGAGCTTAATTACCCAGCAGTAGATCAACAGGCTTACGCTGTTTTTAAAGAAGTAAAACATTTTCGATCTTATCTACTAAAATATAGGACGAAAGTCATTGTCCCTTACCCTGCTGTCAGAAATTTGTTAGTACAGAAAGAACTGGGTGAAAAAAGGGAAAAATGGGTCACATCCTTACAAGAATATGACCTCGAGATCACTCTAGCACAAATTGTTAGAGGCCAAGGTTTATGTAAATTAGTTTTTGATTCAGCTATAGAACAACACAATCAAACTGATATTTTATTTGAAGATCAACATAATCAAAATCAAATCTGCTTTGTACAAAATCTTACAAGTCCTTGGTACGATGACATCAAGTTTTATCTAATACATGGATCATCTCCCCATCACCTTGATCCAAAAAAACGGAGAGCGTTGAGATTAAAATATGCTTATTTTCAGCTGGTGAATGGAATATTGTTTCGCCAAAATTTTGATGGAATACTTATGCATTGTCTGGAAAAAGATGAAGCAGATATAGTATTATTAGAATTACATGCAGGGGAAGTTGGTGGGCATTTCGGTGGAGACACCATTGCCCAAAAAGTATTAAGGGAAGGGTATTACTGGCCTACTCTTTTTAAATATGCCCATGCGTTATGTTTCAAGTGTGTAATCTGTCAAAAGGCTTCTGGAAGAGTATAGAAGTCAGCATTCCCGCTGCAACCTGTCTCGGTAGATTTCCCTTTTCAGCAATGGGGCCTTGACATTATAGGCCCAATTAACCCCACATCATCGCAGCAGCATAAATACATAATTACAGCAACAGACTATTTCACCAGATGGTCCGAGGCTGCACCATTAAAAGTGGTAAACACCAGTCAGGTAATATCTTTCTTGAATTCAAACATTATCACTCGTTTCGGTATTCCTGAATGCCTAGTGTTCGATAATGCTTCATATTTTTCGTCTCTCAAAATGAGTGTCTTTGCTTTAGAAAAAGGAATAAAACTAAAGTATTATGCCAACTATTACCCCCAAGGAAATGGTTTGGCAGAATCGACCAATAAAAACCTGAACAATATCATCAAGAGAACGGTCTCCGAAAATCACAAAAACTGGCATAATGCACTATTCAATGCAATCTGGGCTGATAGGGTAACTCCAAAAATTGTTGATGGTAATTCCCCATTTTTTCTCGTTTACAGTAGGGAAGCAATTCTTCCACTGCATGTTCTTCTTCCATCTCTTCAATTATCGCAAAAGGTTCAAGAAGAAGATTGTCCTCCTTTGGAAAGTCGGATTAATGCTTTGCTGAAGTTAGAGGAAGTAAGGGCTCAAGCAAAACAAAAACTGAATCAACATCAACTTATTGTCAAAAGCTAGTTCGATTCCAATACTGCCTCAGACAGAAATTTTGAGCTAGGTGATCTTGTCCTTAAGTGGGACAAACCTCATGAGGGGAAAGGTGAACATACTAAGTTCCAAAACCTGTGGTTGGGACCGTTCTTAATTTCTAAAAAACTAGGTCCCAGTTCTTTCCACCTGTAGAATTTAGAGGGACAACCAGACACCTTCCCAGTGAATGGCCAAGCTCTCAAAAGGTATTTTACCTGACAACTCTCCGATACACCTTTTGTACATATTTTTCTGTTTTGATTTCTTTGCTTTCCGTTTCTCTTTGCTGGTTTGTTTTTTATTTTCATTTTTGTTTATTGGCCTTTTTGAGTCAAACATGCCTGTATCACAGTCTAGCTCAGAAAAAGAGAACAGAATGATTCATATCGAAATAACTATCAAAGGTTGTCAGAGCATCAATTGTTGTCTTTCTCTGAAATTGTAGGTTGGCTAAAGATGATATTTTGTTTGAAAGTCGATTTCTCGGTTTCAATTTGCACTCGAAAGTATTCACGATTATTTTAAAAAAAACTCTTTACACTGTCCCTGCTCTTTAAGAAATCAACTCAATGATGTCTCCCTATCCTCAAAAATTAGTTGTATTAATGAACTATTTTTCATATCTTGATGAAGGTTAGCAAGAAAAATAAGGCCTGGGAAATATTAAGTTGTGTTAAAAAAATGGAATTTTCAGCGTCACCCCGCTCTGTTGAATATCTTTAAAACTATATCAAAATGTGAATAATTTCTCAGAGAGCTATGGGAAGTGTTTGTAAACCCATTGGAACACTAAACAAGTCTGTTGGCAGTGGGTAAATGCATGCATGATGCCAATACAACTTCGTCAAGGCATTGAATAGGCCCGCTGGCAACGAAGCGATGTTAGGTAAAAGAAAATTCTCAGGTATAAATCTTGTTTCTGACCATAAGTGTCCTTCATTCTGATTTGAAATTTCTTGGACATGATACAGATGTCAGAGTGGGTTAATTGACATCCCTGTCGAGGCTATGGACGCCTGCTGGTAGCAGTGGCCCTGTCAACAGTATTGGAGACATTAACTTAAACGTCGTGGCTTTCTTTTGTGAAGTTTGTCACCAGATTTTGTTCTTTTTAATGAAAGATATCTTAAACTGGACTGCATCATGATTATTAAAGATGTTCAAATAACCTTTCAGTTGTTCTTTGATATGAAATATTTCAGATTTCTCTAACATGAACTCGTCCGTATTACAGAGATAACTGCTTCTCCTAGCATGTCGCCATTGTTGGCAGCCCAACATATTTTTAACTTTTTATATCAATTAAATGATCTATGTAGCTGTCTAACTGGGGTCATACATTTTTCTGTTCTTCGTAAGCAATTTTCGAAATGACAATTGTAAGTTTTCGGTTTTCCCTATTGTTTTTTCATGCTTCGTTCATGACTAAAAGCATGAAAACGAAGCATTAAAACTTACAACTGTGTTACCATTCTATTTGAAAATTTTATGAAAGGCAAAATGTCTCTACAGTTTATTAATGAAGCCTTATTCCTTGCTATGAAGACTATTCTCTTTGTTTTGATTCCTTAAATGCCAAGCATGCTTAGGGATTGTTAATTATATCAACAAAGGACCTTGTGATTTGAGCATTGATATGGTTTTTGTGTGGTTCTTGGTCATATGTTTCCTCATCACTAGGCTTTGATTTACAAGTTTCACTCTCCCAAACTTTATGATCGAACCCACTATGTTACGCACTCATTTTTATTTTATTGCTCTGGTCGTGGTTTGTACTTTATGAGAGGTGGTGATACGATTATAGTCAGCCCATCATTTCGAATCTTGGTCTTGGGCTTTGCAACACCCCTCGCATTCATTTCGAACAATGCCTATCTTTTCGTTATGAATTTTCTACTCATACGCCACAGAATGTTGATGTTTTTTGGGCCTGGAGTATACCTCTTGTCTCCTCTTACAAACCCTCCTTATGCACTATTTGGGTGATTCCCTGTGATGTTGAAATGGCTCTGGTTGTTAGAGTCAAACCTAATGGCACTCATATCTTGTTCCTATGTGACGATGCCAGAGAGGATCTTAAGGGTAATGGTTGGCTCGTTTTCCTTGAAAAGTTCTAGGGTTTCAACCTACAGACTTCTCAGGAATTCCCTCTCTCATTCGATGGATGTAGAGCTAAGGTGGGGGACATTCAAATTGAAGTCACAGAAGACTTTCTGAGCTAGGCAATAGGACTCCCTGTGAACGGTCAGAGATGGTTCAAGAATTCTAAGGTAGAAGAGGTTCCATGGACTCTTTTCTTTACATCCCGGAAGATCAATGGCTATGACAAAGGTATGCCAGTCTCCTTACTGAAGGCCCGATGGCACGGTTTGCTTGTAGTGTTGAAACAGTTTGTCACTTCTGAAGGTCGTTTTGGTCTTGTGTTTCTTTATCATATGTGTTTGCTCATGATTTTCATAGGGTTTCCTTTAAACATGCCTTATTATCTATGGAGGAGCCTTTACAAAATGGCTAAAAGGTTTTAAAAGCAACGTTTGGATTCGAGTCTTTTCCACCATAGTTTAATAAGAATTATGCTTGTACATCAATTAAAATTGCAGAACGATGATTGGGCTTCATTTTTAACCATAAATGGTTTCATCAACCCCAATGTTGAATCGGTTGACAAGCCTGTGATTGAGGAAACCCTGGTCTATCCTGCAGCACCCCCCTCACCTACCCAGGCCTATGTTACGGCCACCCACAGTAAGCCTTTAACCGACCTGAAAGTTGTTGAGCAGGCCCATGAGAAAGCTACATAGCCTAATGACTCTGTCAAAAATTCAAACAAACTTGCAGGCAAGAGGTCTAAAGGCGATGTTGATTTGAGTTTTAAAAATAAGAGAGCTGGAAGGTTAATTTCGAGGAAGCTCCAAAACAAGTCGAACCTTCATGTGAGCTCGATCAAGATGATTGAGATCCATGAGAGTTCAGATTTGGAAATTGATAGATTTCTCGCTGAAGAAGACCCTCTTTCGTTCCAACCACACCTCGATCAGCCTTACAACTTCGTGGACAATCTACCGCCTTGTCTGAAACATAGTGAAGGGTTCCCTGGTATTAAGTTGGGTAATAAATCTACAGTCCATGTTGGAGATTCCCCGGTTCACAATCGTGGTTATTCCCAAGGGACCGTCGCACAATCGAAGTGTGAAGTTTTCCTATTCTGGATTGATAAATACTACACCAATATACCTATCCTACAGTCACAGATTAAAGCTCTCACTGATCAAGTCAGTGACTTAACAAATGAAAATCATAGGCTTGATTCTTTCATTCAAAGAAAAGGGAAACGTATGAAGACTACAGGGAATGTGATATTAAAAAACGTTGAGACTGCAACAGCAATAATAAATTCTGAGATCATCTGATATGATTTGATTTTACAGTTTGAGGTATGATTTCTTTTATCTTGAAATAGGGTTATTTATTAAATAAATTAGATTGTTTTATTCATTCAATAAATTGGATTTCATTACTAAATTAACTAGATACAGAATCAGCAGATTCTGTAGCCAGTTATTCTAATTCGAAATTTGCAAATTAATGGTTAAATATATATCTAAGTCTCTCTATTTTTTCTTTTCTTTTCAATATATCTAGGAGTTCATGGTTACCAAGTGATCTGAAGCATTTTTTAGGCTTGTTAGCCATATCTATGATACATTTTTGTATAAATAGAAATAAACTGGTTTAGCTTTAGAAGATTTAATATGATCTAGGTGGTTATATCCCCCTTTTATTTTTGTAATCAATATCTGATCTCAAAGGCTGAGATAGTTACCTTTCTGAAGGCTTTAAAAACTCATTATTTTTTTTGTAATGAGATCATCTTGGCCTGGGGCTAATTGTGGACAGCTTATACATGAATTTGGACAGAACACATGTTTACATTTCTGCTTTAGCTATCTGTAAATATTGTTGTTGTCTATGGTTTGTTTATCTTGATAATTTGATAATTGTCGATAGCTTTTGTCTTCACAGATTATTATGTCATCAAGATAATTTCTTTCATATAGTCCACAATTTTATGCTTAAGTTATATGAAAATAGTGATTGATTGTTCAATTCAAATATTAAGGTTTATCTTAATCTTGTTGAATTATTAAAAGAAACTTGTTACTATCAGATTTATCTTATGTATCATTGCTTGCAGTCACAAATATCGTAGTTATTATTTGCATCCTATCGTTCTATTATTAAAATCCAGCAGACAATATATTGTCTGGCATTTATTCCAAATAGCGTGAAAGTACACTGCAGATTTATCTCGTAGACAAACTGAATGGACGATTCATGATCATACAGACGTCAGATGCATTCTCTTCAAGTCATTAATAGGTTAGTTTGTTCCTTTTATTTGCTTGTTCATTTTAGAAACTCTTATATGTGGTCTGGTTTTCGTTGTCTACATATTATGTTTCCACAGTATTTTGATATTTAATCTTATAGATGCATAGAGATAAAAAGAAAACCAAAAAGAAATAGTTCATTTTGCTTTATTTATCTTCTTTCATCAAAAGTGCCATTTTTACATTGATTTTTGTGAGTTCAGATTAAAACTCATGAATTGTATAACATGGATATAGATTAGACAAATAGTTATGTGTGTAAATATTATTTAAAGTAAGTAATATATTTATATGTACATATATATATCAATGATTAGTAATTAGTGAGTTATTTTGTTTATTTTATTTATTTATTTGTTTCTTTTAGGACTTTAGATTGGCCAACAGAGCCATTAAACCCGTCAGAGTGAGTCAATCCAAACGGCTTGGTTTAATTAGACAACCCCGGACCAGACTCACTCTTCTAGTTGAAAAGCGGTCATTTTCGCTCGTCAACAAGTGGTCGCGCCAACTTTCAACGTTCCAATGATTTGAAAAAACATAAAATAATGACAAGGGCCCACTTCTTTATATACACTCGATTTCGGTGACGAGGAAAATTGGTTTGGGATAGACTGTTTTTCTCCCCGAAATGCATCCGGTGGCGCCACGTGGTCTCGAGCCAAAACCATGGTATTCTTTTCAACCCGCTTTCAATAATTAACCTCTGTGCTAGTTCTCAGCCTGAAATGATCCCTGATCGTTGATCTGCGGTGCTTGCGATCTGTGTCTCGTCGGGTCCCATCAACTTCGTACTTCTGCTAGAATTAGCCTCTTTTTTCTATATATGGACCTGTCCTCTAGTTTATCATGCCTCTACACTAGTTTAGCCTCTCGCTAAGTCCCGAAACTTGGATTCCATATAAAAATTGTTATAGTGATAACAGTAGCAACATTTTTTTATTTGTGTATATTTTAAAGTCTTTGTCAACAATGACTTCACAATGACATCAATTGTCAATGTGATGAGTCTGAATTTTAACCACCATAAAAAACATGGTGCTACCAGTAGCACCACTTTTGAAAATGGGATAAAATTGTGACCCTTGAAAAAACGATAACTCTAGAGAGTTCTCGTTAAGTTGGTAACTATGTTAGATCAGAAATTCTGAGAATGATATTGTTAAAGAGTTTCATGCCAAATTCGAGAAGTTGCTTCAACAAATACTTAAAATTCATTATCCTTGAGAAGATTACCTTCTCTTCCTCTATACTAAGGCTTATCCAGGTCAGTTTAGGTTCTTTCTCAAGGACAAAGGTCCAAATACCATTCAAGAATCCCAAGAAATGGCTGCAAATATTGAGGCTAATCTTTCACCATGCAAGGTAGAACCATTTTATGACCCAAGAGCTAGAAATGATACCAAACCCAAGGTAGTGAACAACGTTGAACCAACCCAACATATTAGTGATGCTTTGACATTAATTGAAAAGATCATGAGTGATCTATCAAGGAATTAAACCTTGATGATGAACATAATCACCAATTTGGAAAGGGCGCAACAACAAGCCCCTAATCCTCCTTTCAAGGGACAACCTCAAAATCCTGGCCAAGGATGGAAACCTCGTAATGAAAAAAAGGTTCCCAACACTCTTTCCCCCTCAAATGTTGTAGAAGTGTCTCCTTGGTGTTTTAGATGTAGGGATGCACATTGAGAACATGAATTCCCAATGAACAATGGGGAACATATTCAAATGAACACTTTGAGTGTCATGAACCATAGCATTGTCGTGTCTCCCCAAGCATACCCCAACATCACACCTGAAAAACATGAGGAAGGCAAGAAAGAAGAAACTAGAAGGGCTAGGATGGAAGTTATAAAAATCATAGATGAGGAGTTAAGGGAGAAACTTAAGAAAAATGAATTACAAGTGTACACAAGACAAAAGAGAGAAACTCAAGTCCCTCCCACTCATCCTAAGATTCCTCAACAAAATCCTCCTCCTCCAATAGTAAGTAGGCTTATTCCTAACCCTACTTTTCCAAAGACAAATGATTTTAACTTGAACATTGATTTTGATATTGTGTTCGACAAGATCAACATAAAAATGCCTCTAAAGGAAATTTTTAAGATTCCTTCGATGAGAAGCAAGTTCAAAATATTCATCAAGATACTAAGTGAACTTGTGGACCCTCCTATAATGTTACAAGCTAATCATTTTAGGATGCAATATGATGAGTACCCATCATTCTTCATGGCATTTCAAGTGGATAATAAGCACTTGAATAATTGTATGCTTGATTCAGGTGCAGGTGAAAATATGATGTCCTTAAAAATAATGAGGCAGTTTTGTTTGGAAACCACAAGACCTTATAGGAATGTGTGTAGAATTAAATATAAGGCCATTCCCACTCATAGTGCTATAGAGAATGTGAAATTCCTCCTTGATCGATATCTTGATATAGTTCTTTTGATGGACATTGTGGTTGTAGATGTCCCTGATGTATGGAGAATGCTCATGTCTAGGAAGTTTGTTGCAATGCTGGATGGCACATTGCAGATGGATTTGACTAGAATTAATATGCCTATGGATGGTGGTACTTATTTCTTCCTACCCAACATGCCCATGGTGAAGAATCATGTTGAAAATATTGACATTGACTCTGAAACAGAGGAAATCCTTGAAGAAACCAATGAATATATTCCATATTTTTCTCTAGATGATTTACCTTTTTCCAAGGAAGAATACTTAATTTCTATAGAATGGCCAAAGAAGGAAGAATATCAACAACTACTAGAAAAGTATAAGGACAACAAGGTTGACTCAGTCAAAGTGATAAAGAAAGAATATAAAGACCGTTTTATTAGACAAAGACAAGATGATGTCCTTACTGTGGAATCCCACCTGCCTCCCTTGAGATAATGCATCAGAGTGATACAAGAAGTAATGGATTTAAAAGGAAGGTATTATAAACAAGGAGATTTGGTTGTGATGTGGGATACGAAGATGGGCCAACCCAGTACCCATAAGGATACTGATAAATTTTGGCTGGATATCTTCAAGATTGGAAGGAAGTATGTCGATGATTCTTATTACCTATCCACAATGTAGGGAAGGAGGTGTCCATTACCAGTTATTGGGCACCTTATCAAGATCCATTGTGGGGGAGAGACTTGAATTCTTTGACTAGCATATATTAGAGTATGTAGGTTAGAGTAGGCATTTGCATCCTGTATTGCATTATATATATGTTGCATCTTGTGTATCATGCTAGTATAGTTGGATATTTCTTGGATTTGCATACATGCATATGATTTACATATTATTTTATTGCATCATTGCATATTTTTATGATATATTTGTATGTTTTGCATACTCATATTGATATTTTAGAATAAAAAAATGTCAAAAAAATTTATTTTCAAGTTTTGACCTATTCTAATTTCTTGTTGAAAAACTAAAGTGGACAAATTGGTTTGCAAGGTATCATACAAATAGAGTGTTAATGTTTTGCATCTATAGGAGACATCCTCCAGCCTACAACCTATGAGATGTGGAATATAGTAGCAATGTGAAGTCTTACTCTCAGCTTACAAACCTAAGAGAAAGCCCCTAATAAAGGGTTTGTGGTTCCAGCCTGATACAAAGGCTAGGAATGTATATTGCCTCCTCCATGACGTGAGAGAGAATAACTCCAGATGATTATCAGATGTAAGAGAGATCTGTTGAGTTAGAGAAATCCTGAAAAGAGTTGGGCACATCATCATGAGAATAAAAACAAAGATGATTTGATGGCCTCCTATGAACATCAACACGGTTGATGTGAAGACTCCAGATGATCCTCTTGTCGGTAGCAGCAGGAAAGCATATATGTAGAGTAGACGTGACTATGGTTGAGCATAAGTGCACGTGTGAGGACCTAGCTCATTTGTGTATTGCAGTGACTCAGGTCTATGACATCCCTATGGATGTGGCACCTAGTGGATGAGCAATAGAGGGTGTATTAGATCATTTTCTATATATTGTTCAAGAGTCAGACCTACCTGTAACCCTAGTTATTGTGTAAAGGGTATAGGTCGACCCTATCTTATTGTGTCTAAAGATAAACTGCAAAAGATGATTAATATTAATATTAGTTATTATAATAAAAAATAAATAAATATGTCTAAGTGAGGTCGGCCATATTGTGCCAATAGACACTTTAGTTAATAGGACAAAGTCTAATATAAGTAAGATGAAATCTTTCATTTGTATACACACACTCACTTAGAAATTTCAGAAAGAACATTTCTTGGTCAAAGTTGTGCACCTCTCTTGGGAACTAGGTTTTGTGCACCCTCTTGTGTGCTAGGATCTTCTTGGTGGTGAAAAGGTATTTCTCTTGAAAAGTATATCAAAGGATTTGGTTGGGTTTTTCTCCCTTGTTTTAGAAGGGTTTCCCAGGATATATAGTGTGTTCTTGTGCATGGTGTTTCTTCATGTGATCTTGGTTGTTGCAGCATTTATGGTTATGGTTAATTGTTAAAATGAAATGAACTTCATGATTAACCTAAATTCCATGAAAAAATAACATGGTATCAGAGCATAGGTCATGAAAGAACCCATTGCACAAAGCATCCACCAAGTCTCATCCCTTATCAGCAAAACCTCCTCTTCTGCAAAATCATACGGCCTTATGAGGGTTCTAGAAAATTATGTATGGCCCTCCTTCCTGAAGTGTTTCAGCCCCTGAAACTTAGACGCTAAGGTTAATTCCAACATAGAAGAGTACGTCCTCTTCCAGTGCATCTCCAGAAGCTCTCAGAACTCAAATACGAGAAGTTTTGATTTTTGTCCCTAGGGTTTCTAGGGTGTCGAAATTTCCTGCAGAAATATCTTTGGTTTTCTAAAGAAACTTTGTTATGAATCAACAAGCATCTTTGTGACACTATCAAATTGATTATTGGAAATCATAAGTCCAAACTGAATCCAGACTACTAAGACTCAAGAAAATATGAAGAACGGAACTCCTATGGAATATAGGCTTGATGGAGCAAACAACTTCATCCCTTGGAAATCAAATATTTTAGTCACTCTTGTAGAAGAAGATCTCCTATATGAAACCACGAAAATTTTACTAGAAACAACAACTGAATTAGAGAAGAAATTAAGAAAAGAAGATGACGTCAGAGAAAGGAAGATAATCATCTACTCTATAAGAGACCATCTCTTACCCTGGATTGCAAACTTGAAGTCTGCTTATGATATGTACAAAACGCTAAAAGGAATGTTTGAAAGTGACAACACTCTCAGAGCCCTTGCCTTGAGAAGCCAAATTCAAAGCACTAAGATGACTAAAGATGACACAATTGCACTCTTCTTCATGAATCTATCAGAAATTAAAGAACAACTAGAAACAATTGGAGAAAACATCTCTGATAGAGAACTTGTCTTAACTACTCTTCAAAATCTTCCAAAATCATGGGAGCCCTTCCTCCAGAGTATCATTGGAAGAGAAAATCTACCAACATTTGAACGACAATGGATAGATTGTACTCAAGAAGAACTAAGACTCAGAAATAGAGGAGTGGAAGATAACTTAGAAGAAAATCATGCTCTTGCATTCCATACCAGAAAGGGAGGAATATTCAAAAGAAACTTCAGACAAATGTCTAAAGAAGAGAATCCTCCATATCAAATAAGGGACCTCTCAAAAGTTCAATGCTACAGATGTGACAAATATGGACATGTCACTAAATATTGTCCAACCAGAAAGAAGGAAAAACAGTACGCCACCACTACCGATGTTGATCCTGATCCACCTCAAGAAAATGAAGAAATGAGAAACGAGAAGTATTTCCTCTAAAGAAGAAACGCTACCACAAATAGGTAAAGTTCTTAAATTCTATATCTTACAACAAATTGCATTTTTTCTTCTTACAAAAGATTTTTCAAAACTTGGACCATTATCCCTGGTACGAGAGTCCAAAACCTTGTCCCTTGTGTAAAGAAAAAAGAAGAATATAGTGAAAGAAGAATACAGTGAATTTTCAAAAGACATTTCAGATAAACATCCCTGATCAGAAACAAACCAAGACAAGAAGAATCATTGCCTCTAAATAAAATATGATCCTTCAAAATATCAGATGAAGGTTGGCAATAAGAGTATACCCTTCTCCCCATTCAACAACTTAGAGAGAGAAAGAAATTATTCTAGTTGATCCAGTTTCTCAAATTGGTATGATCAGTGATATTACAACAAGGCATAAAATGCCTATCTAGACTCACAATGCAAGATGCAGAAAAGCATACAAGCCTCTCAAGGCACCTTCTGAGATAGCAAAAAGAGTTTCTCAAAGCTATCATCCAGTCATGAGAAACTTCATTGATGATAAGACTCCATGTCTTAGAAAAGCAACAAGAGAACCAGTACGGCAAGATGCCATAACAGAAAGATACCAGTATGTCCTAAAATAATGATGCATAAAATATTATTTAGGGACCAGAAAGGAAAGTTTGTCGTAACTTCCAAGTGGATCTATAAGATCTAGCTTGCATCTGATGGAAGTATTAAGAAATACAAAACAATATCCATAGACAGAGGTTTCTCATAAACAGAGGGAGTTTTCCATGATAAGACACTTGACCCAATGAACTATTTCACTTCCATCCGTACCTCCATCCATGAGTTGGTATCTATATCAGATAGATAGGTTCTTGATGATTTTGGATTTTAGCAAAGAATGTTACTGATCAAAATCTATACAGTTTTGATGACTAGAACCTGATCCTGATGACTTATTCAGAAAGCCTTGTTGTTGAAAACAAGAAAATAATGACTTCTAAATTTTATAAAAGATCTGAGTATGACACACTACTTCTTAGGACAAGAAGTATGACAGAGGACTGATGAATTTTTTTAAAGAAGTATAACAGAAATAAAATCCACCGTGATGAATTTAAAGAAGAATAGTGATGATGATTTAGACGAGACTAATCCACAGTTGATTGGATCACCGATGTATCTGGTTAACACCAGACCAAATTCATGCCATGAAGTGAATTTGATGAGTCAACCGAGACAAGACTCACTAGAAAAACAACAAAACATGTATTAAGACACGGTTGGATATGATCTGAGTTACGCCTCCAGTGTGAACTTGAGTTTGTAGAATATACCGATTCAGATTGAGCAGAAAGTATAGTGGACCAGAAGAGCACATCCGGTTGATGTTCTACCTTGAATTCTTCCAGGGTTTCCTGACACATCATGAAACAAAACTATGTGGCCTTGAGTGCACCAGAGATAGAGTATATGCGAAGCAATGTGGCTTCACAAACTTCCGACAGATTTACTTAATCATGAGATGGATCCTATGATGAAAACTAGGAGTCGTGTGATTCCAATGTTTCCTGATGGTTCAAAACACGACGAGATGAAATACCTTCATATCAGAGATATGATACAGAGGAAAGATGGTATGCTTGCAGTACCTTCCTACACCTAAGAAGACTACAAACATTTACTTGGTGAAGAACTCCTTCCTAGATTAAGAGGGAGTATGGATGACCTTATCCAAAAATAAAACTTAGAGTACATCGGTATGAGACTTGGCTTGATGGAGAATGCCTCCCTAGATGAGAGGGAATGTTAATGTTTTGCAGCTATAGGAGACATCCTCCAGCCTACAACCTGTGATATGTGGAATATAGCAGCAATGTGAAGTCTTACTCTCAGCTTAAAAACCTGAGAGAAATACTTTAATAAAGGGTTCGTGATTCCAGCCTGAGACAAAGGATAGGAATGTATATGGCCTCCTCCATGACGTGAGAGAGAAGAACTCCAGATGATTATCCGATGTAAGAGAGATCTGTTGAGTTAGAGAAATCTTGAAAAGCGTTGGGCACATCATCATGAGAATAAGAACAAAGATGATGTGATGGCCTCCTCTGAACAACAGCAGAGTTGATGTGAAGACTCCATATGATCCTCCTATCGGTAGCAACAGGAAATGTAGAGCATATGTGACTATGGATGAGAATAAGTGCACGTGTGAGGACCTATCTCATTTTTGTATTGCAGTGACTCATTTCTATGACATCCCTACGGATGTGGCCCCTAGTAAATGAGCACTAGAGGGTGTATCACATCCTTTGCTATATATTGTTCAAGAGTTAGACCTACCTGTAACCCTATTTTTCTGTAAAGGGTACAAGTCGGCTCTATCTTATTGTGTCTAAAGATAAACTGCAAAAGATAATTAATATTAATATTAATATTAATTATTATAATAATAAATAAATAAATATGTCTAATTGAGGTCATCCCTATTGTGACAATATACACTTTAGTTAACAAGACAAAGTCTAATATAAGTAAGATGAAATATTTCATTTGTATACACACACTCACTTGCAAGTTTTGGAAATTTTAGAGAGAACATTTCTTGGTCAAAGTTGCGCACCTCTCTTGGGTGCTAGGGTTTACAGGTTATGTGCACCCTCTTGTGTGCTAGGATCTTCTTGTGGTGAAAAGGTCTTTCTCTTTAAAAGTATAGAAAAGGATTTGGCTGGGTTTTTCTCCCTTGTTTGAGAAGGGTTTCCCAGGATATATCTTGTGTTCTAGTGCATGGTGCTTCTTCATGTGATCTTGGTTACTACATAATTTATGGTTATGGTTAATTTTTAAAATGAAATGAACTTCATGATTAACCTAAATTCCATTAAAAACTAACATAAAGTGTTGGAATATTGGTTGTTTTCATTGATGTCAACCCTAGTCATGGGTTTTGGACCGCAAGATTGATGACGGTATTTGGACATGAAGGACAATGCACATGTAGATACAACACCCATAGATGGATAGTATACATCATGTTGTTTTCGGTGGTATGTGGCATGTCACGTGGATCCTCATGGTTGACGAGAAATGAATTTTTGAAGATGACAAAGTGAATTGAAGAAGGAAGTACATGTAGGCCCTGAAGATAATTAAAGAAAAGAATTACAAAATAAGAAAGTGTCGGGTCGGCCCTAATGTTAAAAGGAAGTGGCATAAATGGTATAAATAAATATCATTATACATTCATTTGATAGACAAGTTGAATTTCAGGGGAAATCAGAAGTAAAGAAGGTTGGATTTCAAGGGACGATTAAATCTTTTGGTGATGTGTTCTAAGGTATGTTATTTTCAGATGATCTTACCATTTTCTCTATAAAAAAAATTCTAGAACAATTCAGATGGTGAAATTGCTATGGTATTGAGAAGACATATCAAGGTACCTGTGCTAAAATTTTCATCTCTTTATTCGCTATAATTATGGAGATACACTCTGTGGAAGATAGGGTTTTTGACCAGTCTTGAAGCTAGTCAATAAACAAGTGTTCTGGGTAAAACAGTCATAACTTCTTCATAGAGAATACAAATGAAGTGGGAAAAATTGAATTGGAAATATTACGGACTTTAGTTTCTTGTGTGGGAGTTTCAGAATCTGATGTTAAATATTGAGCGTGGGGCATTCTGTACAAGTTTGGTCTCCTAAATAAACTAGAATTGAACAAGGTCTACCATTTTCTCTATAACTTCTTTTTTGGGGAGGATTCAAGGAGTGAAACATGGAGAAGTTTCAGAGAATACATTGAGTAATATTATCTACAGGATTAGAGTATTCCAAGAATTGAATAATTGCATAAATTGAAGAAGTCTTAGGAAGCATTATCAGGTTCTATGTGATGGTTGGTCAATGGTGATGATTTAATGTAAAGTTTTATTATCTCTCATATATTCTTGGGTGGAAGGAAGGGGAAAGGATGGAGAGTTCAACCCTCTCTTGATATTGGAGGATTGTATCTTCCTCTTGGAGTTTTATCCCTCCCTTTACATTTGGAAGTTGTAGTTACCTTTGAAAGTCATTACTTCCCTTGAACAATAACTATTGAGTATTTCTCATATATTGTGCATGGTGTATTGTGTTGTATTGGTGTAACTCTTATACTATTGTTCATTGATCATTGAATATAATTGAATGGTTTAAGTATAATTGGAAAAAAAAAAAATTGTACTTGATATTGATTCACCCCCCTCTCAGTATCAACAATTGGTATCAGAGTGGGTTACCTTCAGTATAATTTAACCACTCGAAGGAAGATCCTAAGAATAAATGGAAGACAAAATTCCAAATGGGATTCCACCATTTGATGGAAGCAATTTTGAATACTGGAGTAATAGAATGGAAACCTACTTTAAAGCTCTTGGGACAGATGTTTGGTTTTCAGTTGCTTCGGGATACAAAACTTTGAAGAAACCAATGACTGCAGCTTAGAAGGAAGCAAAAAGGAACAACAAATTCGCAATAGATACCATCCCGGATGGATTGATAGATTCAGTGAAATCCAATTTGGGATCATGTGAATCATCAAAAGAGATTTGGGACAAGCTACAAGACATTTATGCAAGGGAAGAAGCAGAAGAAGAAGAAGAAGAATTTGAAGCAAATTACAACATCTCAGGTTTCAAAGAAGCGAATAGAGGTCAGTTATTTTGCTTTAATTGTGAAGGAGTAGTACATGTTGAATTTGAATGTCCTCATCCAAGGATTAAAAGACATGACACTGAAGAATAAAAGTACAATGAAGAAGAAGAAAATCATGAAGCAGAAATTAATCAACAAGAAGATGAGAATCTTAAAAAATTGAAGCATGTTGAGATTGAAAATAGCAAGCTCAAAGACACACATACAAAACTAAGAAGTGAATTGGGTAGTTGTGAAAATACAGTTGTAATCTTGAAGAAAAATTAGAAGACTTCGATAAACTAAGATAAGAAAACATTTCCTTGAAAACTCTACTCGAAGAAGAAAGAAGA
>ML825982.1:128581-143785 GCA_009831015.1 Picea engelmannii | reverse complement strand
AATAAAAGAGATCAATTAGCTCATCTAAAATATGTTCTACAACGATGTCGTAAATACGACATCTCCCTAAATCCCAAAAAATCTATCTTTGCAGTGGAACAAGGCAAGCTGCTCGGATTCATTGTATCCAATGAAGGGATGATCATTGACCCTGAAAGGAATCAAGTCATTTCAAAACTTCCCCCCCCCCCCTCTTCCAAAAATTCTAGCAATCTTTGTTAGGTCAGATAAATTTTGTTAGAAGGTTTGTCTCGAGTTTTTCAGAAATGGTCAGGCCATTACAAAACTTAATAAAAAAGGCCATAGTGGAGGCTCCATCCCTTATGAGCCCTGACTTTTTGTGAGATTTCACTCTCTACACGTTTGCCTTTGATCGATCTTATGCCGCTATGCTAACCCAAAAGAATGTTGAAAACAACGAAGTTCCTATTTCCTTTATGAGCTCAACCTTTAAAGGAGTAGAGCTTAATTACCCAGCAGTAGATCAACAGGCTTACGCTGTTTTTAAAGAAGTAAAACATTTTCGATCTTATCTACTAAAATATAGGACGAAAGTCATTGTCCCTTACCCTGCTGTCAGAAATTTGTTAGTACAGAAAGAACTGGGTGAAAAAAGGGAAAAATGGGTCACATCCTTACAAGAATATGACCTCGAGATCACTCTAGCACAAATTGTTAGAGGCCAAGGTTTATGTAAATTAGTTTTTGATTCAGCTATAGAACAACACAATCAAACTGATATTTTATTTGAAGATCAACATAATCAAAATCAAATCTGCTTTGTACAAAATCTTACAAGTCCTTGGTACGATGACATCAAGTTTTATCTAATACATGGATCATCTCCCCATCACCTTGATCCAAAAAAACGGAGAGCGTTGAGATTAAAATATGCTTATTTTCAGCTGGTGAATGGAATATTGTTTCGCCAAAATTTTGATGGAATACTTATGCATTGTCTGGAAAAAGATGAAGCAGATATAGTATTATTAGAATTACATGCAGGGGAAGTTGGTGGGCATTTCGGTGGAGACACCATTGCCCAAAAAGTATTAAGGGAAGGGTATTACTGGCCTACTCTTTTTAAATATGCCCATGCGTTATGTTTCAAGTGTGTAATCTGTCAAAAGGCTTCTGGAAGAGTATAGAAGTCAGCATTCCCGCTGCAACCTGTCTCGGTAGATTTCCCTTTTCAGCAATGGGGCCTTGACATTATAGGCCCAATTAACCCCACATCATCGCAGCAGCATAAATACATAATTACAGCAACAGACTATTTCACCAGATGGTCCGAGGCTGCACCATTAAAAGTGGTAAACACCAGTCAGGTAATATCTTTCTTGAATTCAAACATTATCACTCGTTTCGGTATTCCTGAATGCCTAGTGTTCGATAATGCTTCATATTTTTCGTCTCTCAAAATGAGTGTCTTTGCTTTAGAAAAAGGAATAAAACTAAAGTATTATGCCAACTATTACCCCCAAGGAAATGGTTTGGCAGAATCGACCAATAAAAACCTGAACAATATCATCAAGAGAACGGTCTCCGAAAATCACAAAAACTGGCATAATGCACTATTCAATGCAATCTGGGCTGATAGGGTAACTCCAAAAATTGTTGATGGTAATTCCCCATTTTTTCTCGTTTACAGTAGGGAAGCAATTCTTCCACTGCATGTTCTTCTTCCATCTCTTCAATTATCGCAAAAGGTTCAAGAAGAAGATTGTCCTCCTTTGGAAAGTCGGATTAATGCTTTGCTGAAGTTAGAGGAAGTAAGGGCTCAAGCAAAACAAAAACTGAATCAACATCAACTTATTGTCAAAAGCTAGTTCGATTCCAATACTGCCTCAGACAGAAATTTTGAGCTAGGTGATCTTGTCCTTAAGTGGGACAAACCTCATGAGGGGAAAGGTGAACATACTAAGTTCCAAAACCTGTGGTTGGGACCGTTCTTAATTTCTAAAAAACTAGGTCCCAGTTCTTTCCACCTGTAGAATTTAGAGGGACAACCAGACACCTTCCCAGTGAATGGCCAAGCTCTCAAAAGGTATTTTACCTGACAACTCTCCGATACACCTTTTGTACATATTTTTCTGTTTTGATTTCTTTGCTTTCCGTTTCTCTTTGCTGGTTTGTTTTTTATTTTCATTTTTGTTTATTGGCCTTTTTGAGTCAAACATGCCTGTATCACAGTCTAGCTCAGAAAAAGAGAACAGAATGATTCATATCGAAATAACTATCAAAGGTTGTCAGAGCATCAATTGTTGTCTTTCTCTGAAATTGTAGGTTGGCTAAAGATGATATTTTGTTTGAAAGTCGATTTCTCGGTTTCAATTTGCACTCGAAAGTATTCACGATTATTTTAAAAAAAACTCTTTACACTGTCCCTGCTCTTTAAGAAATCAACTCAATGATGTCTCCCTATCCTCAAAAATTAGTTGTATTAATGAACTATTTTTCATATCTTGATGAAGGTTAGCAAGAAAAATAAGGCCTGGGAAATATTAAGTTGTGTTAAAAAAATGGAATTTTCAGCGTCACCCCGCTCTGTTGAATATCTTTAAAACTATATCAAAATGTGAATAATTTCTCAGAGAGCTATGGGAAGTGTTTGTAAACCCATTGGAACACTAAACAAGTCTGTTGGCAGTGGGTAAATGCATGCATGATGCCAATACAACTTCGTCAAGGCATTGAATAGGCCCGCTGGCAACGAAGCGATGTTAGGTAAAAGAAAATTCTCAGGTATAAATCTTGTTTCTGACCATAAGTGTCCTTCATTCTGATTTGAAATTTCTTGGACATGATACAGATGTCAGAGTGGGTTAATTGACATCCCTGTCGAGGCTATGGACGCCTGCTGGTAGCAGTGGCCCTGTCAACAGTATTGGAGACATTAACTTAAACGTCGTGGCTTTCTTTTGTGAAGTTTGTCACCAGATTTTGTTCTTTTTAATGAAAGATATCTTAAACTGGACTGCATCATGATTATTAAAGATGTTCAAATAACCTTTCAGTTGTTCTTTGATATGAAATATTTCAGATTTCTCTAACATGAACTCGTCCGTATTACAGAGATAACTGCTTCTCCTAGCATGTCGCCATTGTTGGCAGCCCAACATATTTTTAACTTTTTATATCAATTAAATGATCTATGTAGCTGTCTAACTGGGGTCATACATTTTTCTGTTCTTCGTAAGCAATTTTCGAAATGACAATTGTAAGTTTTCGGTTTTCCCTATTGTTTTTTCATGCTTCGTTCATGACTAAAAGCATGAAAACGAAGCATTAAAACTTACAACTGTGTTACCATTCTATTTGAAAATTTTATGAAAGGCAAAATGTCTCTACAGTTTATTAATGAAGCCTTATTCCTTGCTATGAAGACTATTCTCTTTGTTTTGATTCCTTAAATGCCAAGCATGCTTAGGGATTGTTAATTATATCAACAAAGGACCTTGTGATTTGAGCATTGATATGGTTTTTGTGTGGTTCTTGGTCATATGTTTCCTCATCACTAGGCTTTGATTTACAAGTTTCACTCTCCCAAACTTTATGATCGAACCCACTATGTTACGCACTCATTTTTATTTTATTGCTCTGGTCGTGGTTTGTACTTTATGAGAGGTGGTGATACGATTATAGTCAGCCCATCATTTCGAATCTTGGTCTTGGGCTTTGCAACACCCCTCGCATTCATTTCGAACAATGCCTATCTTTTCGTTATGAATTTTCTACTCATACGCCACAGAATGTTGATGTTTTTTGGGCCTGGAGTATACCTCTTGTCTCCTCTTACAAACCCTCCTTATGCACTATTTGGGTGATTCCCTGTGATGTTGAAATGGCTCTGGTTGTTAGAGTCAAACCTAATGGCACTCATATCTTGTTCCTATGTGACGATGCCAGAGAGGATCTTAAGGGTAATGGTTGGCTCGTTTTCCTTGAAAAGTTCTAGGGTTTCAACCTACAGACTTCTCAGGAATTCCCTCTCTCATTCGATGGATGTAGAGCTAAGGTGGGGGACATTCAAATTGAAGTCACAGAAGACTTTCTGAGCTAGGCAATAGGACTCCCTGTGAACGGTCAGAGATGGTTCAAGAATTCTAAGGTAGAAGAGGTTCCATGGACTCTTTTCTTTACATCCCGGAAGATCAATGGCTATGACAAAGGTATGCCAGTCTCCTTACTGAAGGCCCGATGGCACGGTTTGCTTGTAGTGTTGAAACAGTTTGTCACTTCTGAAGGTCGTTTTGGTCTTGTGTTTCTTTATCATATGTGTTTGCTCATGATTTTCATAGGGTTTCCTTTAAACATGCCTTATTATCTATGGAGGAGCCTTTACAAAATGGCTAAAAGGTTTTAAAAGCAACGTTTGGATTCGAGTCTTTTCCACCATAGTTTAATAAGAATTATGCTTGTACATCAATTAAAATTGCAGAACGATGATTGGGCTTCATTTTTAACCATAAATGGTTTCATCAACCCCAATGTTGAATCGGTTGACAAGCCTGTGATTGAGGAAACCCTGGTCTATCCTGCAGCACCCCCCTCACCTACCCAGGCCTATGTTACGGCCACCCACAGTAAGCCTTTAACCGACCTGAAAGTTGTTGAGCAGGCCCATGAGAAAGCTACATAGCCTAATGACTCTGTCAAAAATTCAAACAAACTTGCAGGCAAGAGGTCTAAAGGCGATGTTGATTTGAGTTTTAAAAATAAGAGAGCTGGAAGGTTAATTTCGAGGAAGCTCCAAAACAAGTCGAACCTTCATGTGAGCTCGATCAAGATGATTGAGATCCATGAGAGTTCAGATTTGGAAATTGATAGATTTCTCGCTGAAGAAGACCCTCTTTCGTTCCAACCACACCTCGATCAGCCTTACAACTTCGTGGACAATCTACCGCCTTGTCTGAAACATAGTGAAGGGTTCCCTGGTATTAAGTTGGGTAATAAATCTACAGTCCATGTTGGAGATTCCCCGGTTCACAATCGTGGTTATTCCCAAGGGACCGTCGCACAATCGAAGTGTGAAGTTTTCCTATTCTGGATTGATAAATACTACACCAATATACCTATCCTACAGTCACAGATTAAAGCTCTCACTGATCAAGTCAGTGACTTAACAAATGAAAATCATAGGCTTGATTCTTTCATTCAAAGAAAAGGGAAACGTATGAAGACTACAGGGAATGTGATATTAAAAAACGTTGAGACTGCAACAGCAATAATAAATTCTGAGATCATCTGATATGATTTGATTTTACAGTTTGAGGTATGATTTCTTTTATCTTGAAATAGGGTTATTTATTAAATAAATTAGATTGTTTTATTCATTCAATAAATTGGATTTCAATACTAAAATAACTAGCTACAGAATCAACAGATTCTGTAGCCAGTTATTCTAATTCGAAATTTGCAAATTAATGGTTAAATATATATCTAAGTCTCTCTATTTTTTCTTTTCTTTTCAAGATATCTAGGATTTCATGGTTACCAAGTGATCTGAAGCATTTTTTAGGCTTGTTATCCATATCTATGATACATTTTTGTATAAACAGAAATAAAAAAAAATAGCTTTAGAAGATTTAATATGATCTAGGTGGTTATATCCCCCTTTTATTTTTGTAATCAATATCTGATCTCAAAGGATGAGATAGTTACCTTTATGAAGGCTTTAAAAACTCATTATTTTTTTTGTAATGAGATCATCTTGGCCTGGGGCTAATTGTGGACAGCTTATACATGAATTTGGACAGAACACATGTTTACATTTCTGCTTTAGCTATCTGTAAATATTGGTGTTGTCTATGGTTTGTTTATCTTGATAATTTGATAATTGTCGATAGCTTTTGTCTTCACAGATTATTATGTCGTCAAGATAATTTCTTTCATATAGTCCACAATTTTATGCTTCAGTTATATGAAAATAGTGATTGATTGTTCAATTCAAATATTAAGGTTTATCTTAATCTTGTTGAATTATTAAAAGCAACTTGTTACTATCAGATTTATCTTATGTATCATTGCTTGCAATCACAAATATCGTAGTTATTATTTGCATCCTATCGTTCTATTATTAAAATCCAACAGACAATATATTGTCTGGCATTTATTCCAAATAGCGTGAAAGTACACTGCAGATTTATCTCGTAGACAAACTGAATGGACGATTCATGATCATACAGACGTTAGATGCATTCTCTTCAAGTCATTAATAGGTTAGTTTGTTCCTTTTATTTGCTTGTTCATTTTAGAAACTCTTATATGTGGTCTGGTTTTCGTTGTCTACATATTCTGTTTCCACAGTATTTTGATATTTAATCTTATAGATGCATAGAGATAAAAAGCAAACCAAAAAGAAATAGTTCATTTTTCTTTATTTATCTGCTTTCATCAAAAGCACCATTTTTACATTGATTTTTGTGAGTTCAGATTAAAACTCATGAATTGTATAACATGCATATAGATTAGACAAATAGTTATGTGTGTAAATATTATTTAAAGTAAGTAATATATTTATATGTACATATATATATCAATGATTAGTAATTAGTGAGTTATTTTGTTTCTTTTATTTATTTATTTGTTTCTTTTAGGACTTTAGATTGGCCAATGGAGCCATTAAACCCGTTAGAGTGAGTCAATCCAAACGGCTTGGGTTAATTAGACAACCCCGGACCGGACTCGCTCTTCTAGTTGACGAGCGGTCATTTTCTCTCGTCAACAAGTGGTCGCACCAACTTTCAACGTTCCAATGATTTGAAAAAACATAAAATAATGAAAAGGGCCCACTTCTTTATATACACTCGATTTCGGTGACGAGGAAAATTGGTTTGGGATAGACTGTTTTTCTCCCCGAAATGCATCCAGTGGCGCCAGGTGGTCTCGAGCCAAAACCATGGTATTCTTTTCAACCCACTTTCAATAATTAACCTCTGTGCTAGTTCTCAGCCTGAAATGATCCTTGACCGTTGATCTGCGACGCTTGTGATCTGTGTCTCGTCGGGTCCCATCAACTTCGTACTTCTGCTAGAATTAGCCTCTTTTTTCTATATATGGCCTCGTCCTCTAGTTTATCGTGCCTCTACACTAGTTTAGCCTCTCGTTAAGTCCCGATAAGTCCCAAAACTTGGATTCCATATAAAAATTGTTATAGTGATAACAGTAGAAACATTTTTTTATTTGTGTAGATTTTAAAGTCTTTGTCAACAATGACTTCACAATGACATCAATTGTCAATGTGATGAGTCTAAATTTTAACCACCATAAAAAACATGCTGCTACCAGTAGCACTACTTTTGAAAACGGGCTAAAATTGTGACCCTTGAAAAAATGATAACTCTAGAGAGTTCTCGTTAAGTTGGTAACTATGTTAGATCAGAAATTCTGAGAATTATATTGTTAAAGAGTTTCATGCCAAATTCGAGAAGTTGCTTCAACAAATACTTAAAATTCATTATCCTTGAGAAGATTACCTTCTCTTCCTCTATACTAAGGCTTATCCAGGTCAGTTTAGGTTCTTGCTCAAGGACAAAGGTCCAAAGACCATTCAAGAATCCCAAGAAATGGCTGCAAATATTGAGGCTAATCTTTCACCATGCAAGGTAGAACCATTTTATGACCCAAGGGCTAGAAATGATACCAAACCCAAGGTAGTGAACAACATTGAACCAACCCAACATATTAGTGATGCTTTGACATGAATTGAAAAGATCATGAGTGATCTATCAAGGAATTAAACCTTGATGATGAACATAATCACCAATTTGGAAAGGGCGCAACAACAAGCCCCTAATCCCCCTTTCAAGGGGCAACCTCAAAATCCTAGCCAAGGATGGAAACCTCGTAATGAAAAAAAGGTTCCCAACACTCTTTCCCCCTCAAACGTTGTAGAAGTGTCTCCTTGGTGTTTTAGATGTAGGGATGCACATTGAGAACATGAATGCCCAATGAACGATGGGGAACATATTCAAATGAACACTTTGAGTGTCATGAACCATAGAATTACTGTGTCTCCCCAAGCATACCCCAACATCACACGTGAAAAACATGAGGAAGGCAAGAAAGAAGCAACTAGAAGGGCTAGGATGGAAGTTAAAAAAATCATAGATGAGGAGTTAAGGGAGAAACTTAAGAAAAATGAATTACAAGTGTACACAAGACAAAAGAGAGAAACTCAAGTCCCTCCCACTCATCCTAAGCTTCCTCAACAAAATCCTCCTCCTCCAATAGTAAGTAGGCTTATTCCTAACCCTACTTTTCCAAAGACAAATGATTTTAACTTGAACATTGATTTTGATATTGTGTTCGACAAGATCAACATAACAATGCCTCTAAAGGAAATTTTTAAGATTCCTTCGATGAGAAGCAAGTTTGAAATATTCTTCAAGATACTAAGTGAACTTGTGGACCCTCCTATAATGTTACAAGCTAATCATTTTAGGATGCAATATGATGAGTACCCATCATTCTTCATGGCATTTCAAGTGGATAATAAGCACTTGAATAATTGTATGCTTGATTCAGGTGTAGGTGAAAATATGATGTCCTTAAAAATAATGAGGCAGTTTTGTTTGGAAACCAAAAGACCTTATAGGAATGTGTGCATAATTAAATATAAGGCCATTCCCACTCATGGTGCTATAGAGAATGTGAAATTCCTCCTTGATCAATATCCTGATATAGTTCTTTTGATGGACATTGTGGTTGTAGATGTCCCTGATGTATGGATAATGCTCATGTCTAGGAAGTTTGTTGCAATGCTGGATGGCACATTGCAGATGGATTTGACTAGAATTAATATACCTATGGATGGTGGTACTTATTTCTGCCTACCCGACATGCCCATGGTGAAGAATCATGTTGAAAATATTGACATTGACTCTGAAACAGAGGAAATCCTTGAAGAAACCAATGAATATATTCCATATTTTTCTCTAGATGATTTACCTTTTTCCAAGGAAGAATACTTCATTTCTATAGAATGGCCAAAGAAGGAAGAATATCAACAACTACTAGAAAAGTATAAGGACAACAAGGTTGGCGCAGTCAAAGTGATAAAGAAAGAATATAAAGACCTTTTTATTAGACAAAGCCAAGATGATGTCCTTACTGTGGAATCCCACCTGCCTCCCTTGAGATAATGCATCAGAGTGATACAAGAAGTAATGGATGTAAAAGGAAGGTATTATAAACAAGGAGATTTGGTTGTGATGTGGGATACGAAGATGGGCCAACCCAGTACCCATAAGGATACTGATAAATTTTGGTTGGATATCTTCAAGATTGGAAGGAAGTATGTCGATGATTCTTATTACCTATCCACAATGCAGGGAAGGAGGTTTCCATTACCAGTTATTGGGCACCTTATCAAGATCCATTGTGGGGGAGAGACTTGAATTCTTTGACTAGCATATATTAGAGTATGTAGGTTAGAGTAGGCATTTGCATCCTGTATTGCATTATATATATGTTGCATCTTGTGTATCATGCTAGTATAGTTGGATATTTCTTGGATTTGCATACATGCATATGATTTACATATTATTTTATTGCATCATTGCATATTTTTATGATATATTTGTATGTTTTGCATACTCATATTGATATTTTAGAATAAAAAAATGTCAAAAAAATTTATTTTCAAGTTTTGACCTATTCTAATTTCTTGTTGAAAAACTAAAGTGGACAAATTGGTTTGCAAGGTATCATACAAATAGAGTGTTAATGTTTTGCATCTATAGGAGACATCCTCCAGCCTACAACCTATGAGATGTGGAATATAGTAGCAATGTGAAGTCTTACTCTCAGCTTACAAACCTAAGAGAAAGCCCCTAATAAAGGGTTTGTGGTTCCAGCCTGATACAAAGGCTAGGAATGTATATTGCCTCCTCCATGACGTGAGAGAGAATAACTCCAGATGATTATCAGATGTAAGAGAGATCTGTTGAGTTAGAGAAATCCTGAAAAGAGTTGGGCACATCATCATGAGAATAAAAACAAAGATGATTTGATGGCCTCCTATGAACATCAACACGGTTGATGTGAAGACTCCAGATGATCCTCTTGTCGGTAGCAGCAGGAAAGCATATATGTAGAGTAGACGTGACTATGGTTGAGCATAAGTGCACGTGTGAGGACCTAGCTCATTTGTGTATTGCAGTGACTCAGGTCTATGACATCCCTATGGATGTGGCACCTAGTGGATGAGCAATAGAGGGTGTATTAGATCATTTTCTATATATTGTTCAAGAGTCAGACCTACCTGTAACCCTAGTTATTGTGTAAAGGGTATAGGTCGACCCTATCTTATTGTGTCTAAAGATAAACTGCAAAAGATGATTAATATTAATATTAGTTATTATAATAAAAAATAAATAAATATGTCTAAGTGAGGTCGGCCATATTGTGCCAATAGACACTTTAGTTAATAGGACAAAGTCTAATATAAGTAAGATGAAATCTTTCATTTGTATACACACACTCACTTAGAAATTTCAGAAAGAACATTTCTTGGTCAAAGTTGTGCACCTCTCTTGGGAACTAGGTTTTGTGCACCCTCTTGTGTGCTAGGATCTTCTTGGTGGTGAAAAGGTATTTCTCTTGAAAAGTATATCAAAGGATTTGGTTGGGTTTTTCTCCCTTGTTTTAGAAGGGTTTCCCAGGATATATAGTGTGTTCTTGTGCATGGTGTTTCTTCATGTGATCTTGGTTGTTGCAGCATTTATGGTTATGGTTAATTGTTAAAATGAAATGAACTTCATGATTAACCTAAATTCCATGAAAAAATAACATGGTATCAGAGCATAGGTCATGAAAGAACCCATTGCACAAAGCATCCACCAAGTCTCATCCCTTATCAGCAAAACCTCCTCTTCTGCAAAATCATACGGCCTTATGAGGGTTCTAGAAAATTATGTATGGCCCTCCTTCCTGAAGTGTTTCAGCCCCTGAAACTTAGACGCTAAGGTTAATTCCAACATAGAAGAGTACGTCCTCTTCCAGTGCATCTCCAGAAGCTCTCAGAACTCAAATACGAGAAGTTTTGATTTTTGTCCCTAGGGTTTCTAGGGTGTCGAAATTTCCTGCAGAAATATCTTTGGTTTTCTAAAGAAACTTTGTTATGAATCAACAAGCATCTTTGTGACACTATCAAATTGATTATTGGAAATCATAAGTCCAAACTGAATCCAGACTACTAAGACTCAAGAAAATATGAAGAACGGAACTCCTATGGAATATAGGCTTGATGGAGCAAACAACTTCATCCCTTGGAAATCAAATATTTTAGTCACTCTTGTAGAAGAAGATCTCCTATATGAAACCACGAAAATTTTACTAGAAACAACAACTGAATTAGAGAAGAAATTAAGAAAAGAAGATGACGTCAGAGAAAGGAAGATAATCATCTACTCTATAAGAGACCATCTCTTACCCTGGATTGCAAACTTGAAGTCTGCTTATGATATGTACAAAACGCTAAAAGGAATGTTTGAAAGTGACAACACTCTCAGAGCCCTTGCCTTGAGAAGCCAAATTCAAAGCACTAAGATGACTAAAGATGACACAATTGCACTCTTCTTCATGAATCTATCAGAAATTAAAGAACAACTAGAAACAATTGGAGAAAACATCTCTGATAGAGAACTTGTCTTAACTACTCTTCAAAATCTTCCAAAATCATGGGAGCCCTTCCTCCAGAGTATCATTGGAAGAGAAAATCTACCAACATTTGAACGACAATGGATAGATTGTACTCAAGAAGAACTAAGACTCAGAAATAGAGGAGTGGAAGATAACTTAGAAGAAAATCATGCTCTTGCATTCCATACCAGAAAGGGAGGAATATTCAAAAGAAACTTCAGACAAATGTCTAAAGAAGAGAATCCTCCATATCAAATAAGGGACCTCTCAAAAGTTTAATGCTACAGATGTGACAAATATGGACATGTCGCTAAATATTGTCGAACCAGAAAGAAGGAAAAACAGTATGCCACCACTACCGATGTTGATCCTGATCCACCTCAAGAAAATGAAGAAATGAGAAACGAGGAGTATTTCCTCTACAGAAGAAACGCTACCACAAATAGGTAAAGTTCTTAAATTCTATATCTTACAACAAATTGAATTTTTTCTTCTTACAAAAGATTTTTCAAAACTTGGACCATTATCCCTGGTACGGGAGTCCAAAACCTTGTCCCTTGTGTAAAGAAAAAAGAAGAATATAGTGAAAGAAGAATACAGTGAATTTTCAAAAGACATTTCAGATAAACATCCCTGATCAGAAACAAACCAAGACAAGAAGAAACATTGCCTCTAAAGAAAATATGATCCTTAAAAATATCAGATGAAGGTTGGCAATAAGAGTATACCCTTCTCCCCATTCAACAACTTAGAGAGAGAAAGAAATTATTCTAGTTGATCCAGTTTCTCAAATTGATATGATCAGTGATATTACAACAAGGCATAAAATGCCTATCTAGACTCACAATGCAAGATGCAGAAAAGCATACAAGCCTCTCAAGGCACCTTCCGAGATAGCAAAAAGAGTTTCTCAAAGCTATCATCCAGTCATGAGAAACTTCATTGATGATAAGACTCCATGTCTTAGAAAAGCAACAAGAGAACCAGTATGGCAAGATGCCATAACAGAAAGATACCAGTATGTCCTAAAATAATGATGCATAAAATATTATTTAGGGACCAGAAAGGAAAGTTTGTCGTAACTTCCAAGTGGATATATAAGATCTAGCTTGCATATGATGGAAGTATCAAGAAATACAAAACAATATCCATAGACAAAGGTTTCTCATAAACAGAGGGAGTTGTCCATGATAAGACACTTGACCCAATGAACTAATTCACTTCCATCCGTACCTCCATCCATGAGTTGGTATCTATATCAGATAGATAGGTTCTTGATGATTTTGGATTTTAGCAAAGAATGTTACTGATCAAAATCTATATAGTTTTGATGACTAGAACCTGATCCTGATGACTTATTCAGAAAGACTTGTTGTTGAAAACAAGAAAATAATGACTTGTAAATTTTATAAAAGATCTAAGTATGACACACTACTTCTTGGGACAAGAAGTATGACAGAGGACTGATGAATTTTTTTTAAAGAAGTATAACAGAATGAAAATCCACCGTGATGAATTTAAAGAAGAATAGTGATGATGATTTAGACGAGACTAATCCACAGTTGATTGGATCACCGATGTATCCGGTTAACACCAGACAAGATTCATGCCATGAAGTGAATTTGATGAGTCAACCGAGACAAGACTCACTAGAAAAACAACAAAACATGTATTAAGACACAGTTGGATATGATCTGAGTTACGCCTCCAGTGTGAACTTGAGTTTGTAGAATATACCGATTCAGATTGAGCAGAAAGTATAGTGGACCAGAAGAGCACATCCGATTGATGTTCTACCTTGAAGTCTTCCAGGGTTTCCTGACACAGCATGAAACAAAACTATGTGGCCTTGAGTGCACCAGAGATAGAGTATATGCGAAGCAATGTGGCTTCACAAACTTCCGACAGATTTACTTAATCATGAGATGGATCCTATGATGAAAACTAAGAGTCGTGTGATTCCAATGTTTCCTGATGGTTCAAAACACGACAAGATGAAATACCTTCATATCAGAGATATGATACAGAGGAAAGATGGTATGCTTGCAGTACCTTCCTACACCTAAGAAGACTACAAACATTTACTTGGTGAAGAACTCCTTCCTAGATTAAGAGGGAGTATGGATGACCTTATCCAAAAATAAAACTTAGAGTACATCGGTATGAGACTTGGCTTGATGGAGAATGCCTCCCTAGATGAGAGGGAATGTTAATGTTTTGCAGCTATAGGAGACATCCTCCAGCCTACAACCTGTGATATGTGGAATATAGCAGCAATGTGAAGTCTTACTCTCAGCTTAAAAACCTGAGAGAAATACTTTAATAAAGGGTTCGTGATTCCAGCCTGAGACAAAGGATAGGAATGTATATGGCCTCCTCCATGACGTGAGAGAGAAGAACTCCAGATGATTATCCGATGTAAGAGAGATCTGTTGAGTTAGAGAAATCTTGAAAAGCGTTGGGCACATCATCATGAGAATAAGAACAAAGATGATGTGATGGCCTCCTCTGAACAACAGCAGAGTTGATGTGAAGACTCCATATGATCCTCCTATCGGTAGCAACAGGAAATGTAGAGCATATGTGACTATGGATGAGAATAAGTGCACGTGTGAGGACCTATCTCATTTTTGTATTGCAGTGACTCATTTCTATGACATCCCTACGGATGTGGCCCCTAGTAAATGAGCACTAGAGGGTGTATCACATCCTTTGCTATATATTGTTCAAGAGTTAGACCTACCTGTAACCCTATTTTTCTGTAAAGGGTACAAGTCGGCTCTATCTTATTGTGTCTAAAGATAAACTGCAAAAGATAATTAATATTAATATTAATATTAATTATTATAATAATAAATAAATAAATATGTCTAATTGAGGTCATCCCTATTGTGACAATATACACTTTAGTTAACAAGACAAAGTCTAATATAAGTAAGATGAAATATTTCATTTGTATACACACACTCACTTGCAAGTTTTGGAAATTTTAGAGAGAACATTTCTTGGTCAAAGTTGCGCACCTCTCTTGGGTGCTAGGGTTTACAGGTTATGTGCACCCTCTTGTGTGCTAGGATCTTCTTGTGGTGAAAAGGTCTTTCTCTTTAAAAGTATAGAAAAGGATTTGGCTGGGTTTTTCTCCCTTGTTTGAGAAGGGTTTCCCAGGATATATCTTGTGTTCTAGTGCATGGTGCTTCTTCATGTGATCTTGGTTACTACATAATTTATGGTTATGGTTAATTTTTAAAATGAAATGAACTTCATGATTAACCTAAATTCCATTAAAAACTAACATAAAGTGTTGGAATATTGGTTGTTTTCATTGATGTCAACCCTAGTCATGGGTTTTGGACCGCAAGATTGATGACGGTATTTGGACATGAAGGACAATGCACATGTAGATACAACACCCATAGATGGATAGTATACATCATGTTGTTTTCGGTGGTATGTGGCATGTCACGTGGATCCTCATGGTTGACGAGAAATGAATTTTTGAAGATGACAAAGTGAATTGAAGAAGGAAGTACATGTAGGCCCTGAAGATAATTAAAGAAA
>ML825982.1:97522-109339 GCA_009831015.1 Picea engelmannii | reverse complement strand
ACTGTCTCCAAAAGAGTGATTTTGAGAAACTGACAAGTGTAACTTTCTTCATGAAAATGATCTTAAAGAAGAGCTAGATCTTCTATCACCATGTCATTATCATGTCATCATCTTGATAACCAAAAATGAGGATAACACTAAGTAAAATGGTTTTGTCATCATGAGAGACCACAAATTTCTCAGCACATGTTCAAGGTTAAAGGCATTGTGTTTTTGGAAATGCTACCTAAACCTGCACACAGATGTTTCATAGGTGGCACTACCTACAGGTGTTACCTAATATTTCACAGAGGGAAAATAATTTGCACACAGGCACAGAGAAAGTGGCGCTACCGAATATTTTACAGAGGGTAAAGGTCTGCACACAGGCGAAACACAGAGGCACTACCTAATATTTCACAGAGGGAAAATAATTGGCACACAGGCGCAGAGAAAGTGGCGCTACTTAATTCTCCTTGTAGTGCACTACCGAGATTTTCTACCCAAGGAAGCTGCCAATAATGACCAAGGATCTATGAGGACCAAGCTAACAAATTTTGGATAATTGATGATGAAGAAGGATGGAGAAGCAGAAGTTGGCACTATGAAGACAACCACATGATTTGAAAGACACATGGTAAACAGGGAGTTGCACAACAAAAGGGAATCAAATTAGTTTGAAATTCAGTTGGATCAGTCACCAACATTTTCCTGTTTTATAGGATAGGTGGTTAAGATAAGTTGTTAGATGAAATAAATGTTTAGAGTTTTTCAGGGGAAGGAGGCTAGCTCGTACCTCCAGTTGTTGCCTCCCTTTTGTTATAAATAGATAGCTCATTTGCTTTAGTAGGTTCGGATGGTTGAGAAAGGCTCCCTTATACTGTAATATTTTGATGAAGTAACTGTGATCTAGTGATGTACTGGACTTAAGACTTTTTGACCAATAGAAATCAGCTTCTCTTTCAGCCTATTTTCTTCTGATGCTAAATGTTCATGCTTTGAATGATTCACATGAATGATTGTGGTGATGTTATGATGGATGTTTGATCATTGTGTTATCATGATATTTATTTAGTTTCCTTAGTTTCTCAGTTCAAGAAGATCTTGTGTTAAGAAACTTTCCTCCTTAGGCTTTTGTGGACTTGATGTTTACATCAGCCCCTACACTTCTCTCATTCAAGTCTTCCCTCTTTTCATACTTACTCCCAAACTACTGATTGAAATTAGGCAAGACCTTATATGTTGGTGCATGCTAGCCCTTTTATATGAGTTAGAACATTATAACTTGAGTCCTTTTCCATTTGACCCTTTAAACACCCTTACATTCAATTACAACTTGATGGGTACTGGGATTACCTTCCATGCAATCTAAAGGTGACTCCTAGTGCTAACATTCTTGGCATCCTTGCTGGGGAATGATTTGAAGACTTTTCCCTGGGATTAAAATGACACAATTATAGTTCTAAAGGTGCATTAGAACTTAGTATTTCGAAGATTGCAGACTACACCTGGCGACTCCATTGTTTCAGCTCTGGCACCTAAAGGCAGACATACGATATCAAATCCACAGCTACCTTTGGTACAACCTAAGGTTGATTGGGAGAAGATAATCAAGAAGGGAAAATATTATCAAAAAAAAAAATTTGCTACTGCTACAAGTGCTTATGGTCAATTGCCTGATTCTACTCTTGATACTCCAGCTGTTTTATCAAGTAAGCTTCCTTTATCTTCCACTGAAGTATCTAAAAAAAATGATTTTGAAGAGTTTCCTATTGAATTCTCTTCCTTTGAAACTAGATTGAAAGAAGAAAACATTGATATATTCTCTTCCCCTGATATTGAGAAGTGTTTCAGTCTTGATAGTTTTGAATATTTCCCTACTTTAGGTTTTGCTACACCTCTTTCTGTTAAAAATTTTGCTGCCAAAGAAGTATGAACTTCATCTCCCTCTCAGACCTTACCATCCTCTTCCAAGACTCAACCTTCTATTGTGAAAACTGAAACCCCCCCTTCATCTTTTCCTTCCTCTCCAACTCTTCACACAGTCAAGTTTCCTTCTCCTTATTGTTCACCAAGAATCCAAAATCAAATGGAAATTGTTAACCCCCTTGCAAATAGGATGGATGCCATAGTGGCTACCAGATATTCTCCTCTAGTCTTACCTTAGCCAGTGAATTCTCTCCCTCCTAGAGATTATTTGAAATACATTCCTAATTTCACAGGAGAAGAACATGTAACAACTGAGGAACATCTTGATGCTTTCTACAGCTATGCAGATAACCAAAATATTGAAAATGAAGATGGTTGGATGAGGGATTTTGTCCAAAACCTTTTTGGTGAGGCTAGGAAGTGGTTTAAGGGTCTGGCCCCTGGATCCATTACTAGTAATGAGGCATTGGATGAAACCTTCTTGAGGCATTGGGGTGACAAAAAATATTTTTTGTACTACATCACCGAATTTGGATCTTTGAAAAGGAAAGAAGGAGAGTCTGTCTCTGAATTTTCTAAAATATTTAACAAAATGTACAAGAATATCCCTGATGAGATCAAACCCACTGAAACCATGGCAAAAATCACTTATGCCAATGCATTTGATTCCGAATTATGCCTCCTTTTGAGAGAAAGAAGGTCACCTTCTTTGGTTCATATGCAAGATGTTTCCTTAGAGGTAGAATCCAACATAATGGCATCATATAATCTCAGGGGGAAATCTAATAGGGATAGGACAAAAAGCAAAGTTGAAGCTTCAAATTTTGATTCTTGTGTTGTCCATTCTCAAGTATATGAGCTGACCAAATTAGTAAAATCCCTTTCCACTAAAATTGAGAAATTAAAATCAGAAGGGAAACAGACATATAGAAATGCTCAAAACAATGATAACATAGGTAACTACAGGAGACCAAATAATGCTCCACAAATATTTCCTAGAGATCCTAGAAACAGAGAGAGAGATGATCAAAGGGTACAAGCTCCTTTGCAAAATAATTTAGTGGTTGATGAAGAAGAAGAAGAGGAGGTAGAAGCTGATCCTAAGATTCACTTCTTAGGTGATACATCCCCATCCCCACACTTGACTCAATCCTCTTATGAGAAATCTTTAATGGATTTTCAAATTAATGAGTTAAGAAAGGGAGAGAAAGAAAAGGAAAATCCTAGTAAATATAATCTGAGATCTAATAAGAATGAAGAAAAAATCGATGCCCCTAATCAGCCTATTCAAAAGGAATATTCTTTCAAGGCTGTGACAGTGAGAAGCAAGGAAAAAGACTCTCAAAACCCACAAGTTCTAATAAAAAATCCTCCTCCTAGAACCAAAGAGATTTGAAATCCTTCCCCTTCCTTCAGTTTTGGGAATGAGATCCAGAAAATAAAGATCCATGTACCTTGTTTGGAATTGATAAAAAATGAGGATTTTAAAAAATAGTTATCCAAAATATTACAGCCAGAATCATCTCCAAATGCCACTAACTCAATAAATAAGCAAGTTGAAAAACCAGTAGTGATTTTAGGTACTTTGATAGAAGACAGAGATGACTCATCCCCACCTTTCTATACTTCACTGAATATACATGATAAGGTGCTACACAATTGTTTCATGGATTCAGGGGCATCCCACAATCTTATGCCTAAATCTGTTATGGATGAACTTGGGTTAGAAGTCACAAAGACCTATCATGACTTACATTATTTTGACTCCAGGAAAGTCAAGTGTCTTCGAGTCATTAAGGATATGGTGGTGACCTTATTTCAGCTTCCCATGAAGAGTATACTTATGGATATCGTAGTTGTTGATGTTCCCCCCAAGTTTGGCATGCTCTTGTCAAGATCCTGGATAAAAAGACTTGGGGGAACTCTCCAGATGGATCTCTCTTATGCTATTATTCTTGTTTTGGGGGGAGAGCATAGGAGACTTTATAGGGAAGCTCAATTGGCTTACATCATTAGTGATGAATAAAATCCCACCAATCACCCTGTTTTTTCTTTTGATACAGATATGGGATCTAGTATTTTGTAGTTCACTGATGCTCCTGAAGTCCCTTTAGAAATCAGAAAAAAGTCCATCAAATTTTTTGAAGAGCCTATTCTAACCACTTATGTCTGGAAGATGTTCTTTGATGGAGCCTCTTCCAAGGAAGGTGTTGGTGCTGGGGTGATATTTGTCTCACCGACTCAAGAAACTATATCTTTGGCATATAAACTAGAATTTGAGACTACTAATAATGTGGCAGAGTATGAGGCTCTTATCTTGGGTTTGAGGGTAGCTAAAGACATGGGGATAGAAGAGCTATCATTATTTGGGGATGATGAATTTATAGTACATCATATTAAAAATATTTATCAAACAAAGCATCCTAGACTTAGATCTTACAGAAATGAACTGTGGGATTTGGTGGATAGTTTTTTCTCTTCTTTTAATATATCATTCATTCCTAGAGAAGAGAATACCATGGTTGATTATTTGGTTGTATTAGCAAGCAACTTCAGAATTCATATACCACCAAAAATAAAGTATGATGTAGAAGTCAAATACATGCCTTCTATACCGGACAATATAAAATATTGGAAGGTGTTCGAAGATGATTTAGAACTTAAAAATTTTCTTGAGATTGTTGATGAATTTTCTGCATTACACATTGATCAGGATCATGATTCAGAAGTCACTCCTCATGCTAATGTTTTCCTCAATAAAATTTATAATCATCATATTTTGCAGTTGCCTAGTAATCATATACCAAAGGGATTGGTTCCTTTGGAAAGATTATTTGATGGGAATGATGTGGCATTGAAAGGGAAGGTATCCATTGATGATGCAGATATAACTGAGTGCAATGTGGGCACTGAAAATGATCCAAAATATGTCAAACTGTCAAGCAGCCTATCAAAAAAGCAGAGGGAAGAATATACTAAGTTGTTGAAAGAATTTGTTGATGTATTCGCTTGGACTTATGAAGATATCAGAACTTATGACACAAGCATAATAGAGCACAAGATCCCATTGAAAGAAAATACCAAACCCTTCAGGAAAAATTTGAGGCAAATCAATCCTATGTTGTTGTCTGTCATGGAGAAAGAGGTTAAGAAGATTTTAGATGCAAAAATTATCATTCCTTTGAGGTATTCTGAATGGGTAGCCAATTTGGTCCCAGTAAGAAAAAAGAACGGAGAAATCATACTTTGTGTCGATTTCCAAAATCTGAACAGAATCTCAAAGAAGGATAATTATCCTTTACCCAAGATGGAGCACATATTACATAAGGTGACAGGAGTAGCTAGGATGTCTATGGTTAATGGATTTTTTGGATACAATCAGGTATCTATTTTTCCAGAAGACAAGGAGAAGACGGCCTTTACCACTCCTTGGGGTACATTTATGTACGCCAAGATGCCCTTTGGTTTGATGAACGCAGGGGAAACTTTTCATCGAGCTATGGACATAGCATTTATTGGAGAAAATGATAAGTTTTTTGTTATCTATTTGGATGACATAACTATGTATTATCAGTCTGATAAGGAACACTGTGATCATTTAAGAAAGGTTTTCTTGAAATGCAGAAAATTTGGCCTCTCTTTGAATACGAAAAAATCATTGTTTGCCATGAAAGAAGGAAAATTATTGGGGCATATCATGTCAGCTGAAGGGATAAGGATTGATTCCATCAGGGTTGAGGCTATACAAACTTTTTCACTCCCTAGATATAAAAAAGAGGTACAATCTTTTCTAGGAAAAATCATTTTTTTGAGAAGATTTGTGTCAAATTTTGTTGAGTTAGTTAAATATATCACAGCCATGTTGAGGAAGGATAGTGAAATCAAATGGACTATTGAGGCCCATGATTCTTTCGATCAAATAAAGAAATCCTTGACAGAAGCCCTGGTTCTTGTCATCCCCGACTACTCCAAGGACTTTCTTATTTTTTCTTTTGCCTCTTTTGATATAGTAGCAACAGTCCTATTGCAGAAGAATGTTGAAGGCTTAGATAAACCCATTGCCTTTTTCAGTAGGGAATTGAGAGATGTTGAACTAAAGTATGACAGTATGGACAAACAATCCTATGCATTGGTTAAATATCTTAAGTCCTTCAGAGTTTATGTCCTTCATTCAAGAGTTATTTCTTATGTCCCATCAATTGTTGTAAAATAAATTCTTATTCAGCCTAATATAGACAGAAAAAGAAGCAAGTGGATTGCTAAACTACTTGAATTTGATTTGGATATTAGGCCCACAAAATTGGTCAAAGGTCGGGGTTTAGACAAGATCTTGGCTTAATCAAATTGCTCAGCATTGGGGGTTAATTTCATTCACTCATGTTTAGAAAATCAGCAGGCTGAGATGATTGATAAAGGTCCTCAAATCATTTCTACATTGGAAAATTACAGCTGGTACAAGGACATTATATTTTTTCTGCAAAATTTACAGCCTCCAAGTGGTATGGAAAAGAACAAGGTGAGGGCCTTAAAACTCAAATAAATAAAGTACTTCCTTGTTGATCAAATTTTGTATTGGAAGGATCCATTAGGTGTGTGTTTGAGATTCCTAGACCCCCAAGAAGCCCAAAAGATTATTTATGATTTTCATGATAGTATATGTGGGGGGAATCATTATTGAAGAATGACAGTATATGTGGGGGGAATCATTATTGGAGAACCATGACATACAAGATCCTCAGGGATGGGTACTTCTGTCCCAGTTTGTTCACTGGTGTTTGTGATAATATCAGAGCCCATGCTAAGTGTCATAAGTTCTCTAGGAAGCAGCAGATTAAGTATTTGTCATTAAACCCTGTGGAAGCCTCAGGACCCTTCCAACAGTGGGGCCTAGATTTTATCGGGGAAATCCATCCCTTTTCCAGTGGTCAACATAGATGGATCTTGATAGCTATAGATTACTTTAATAAATGGATTGAAGTTATTCCCACAAGGAATGCTTCACACAAAGTGATCATTGGTTTCCTGGAAGACATCATAGCATGGTTTGGGTGTCCTGATAGAATCGTCACTGATAATGTTGCATCATTCAAGGATGAACCATTAATTCAGTTCTGTGAACAGTTTGGGATCACTTTGATTCATTCCACCCCTTCCTATCCGCAGGGAAACGGGCTTGCAGAATCCTCGAACAAAATCATTATAAAGATCATTAAAAAGTTGTTAGAGGATAACAAAAAGGCATGGGATTCGAAACTCAAATTTTCTCTATGGGCTGACAGAGTGGCAGTGAAAAGGTCCTTGGGACTTTCCCCTTTCCAGTTGGTGTATGGAGTTGAGGCAGTTTTTCCTTCTCAGCTTGCCTTACCTGTGGCAAAATGCTTCCAAGATTATCAAGGGGAACCTGATCATATGATCAGAAGGATTCAGCATCTGGTTGAAATGAAGCAAACTCGGGAGCATCTTGTAGACAAAGTAGCTAACCATCAACTAAAGATCAAGCAGGATTTCGACAAAAAGGTGAACAAGGAGGACTTTCAATTAGATGATCTGGTACTCAAATGGAATGCACCAAAGCAGGATAAAGGCAAGAACGATAAATTTGAATCTTTATGGATCAGTCCTTTAAAAATCTCTGAGGAATTCTCTAATAACACTTTCAAGTTGCAGAATATGGAGAATGAAGAGGTTTTTGGTGGCCCTGTGAATGGGCATTTCCTGAAAAAGTAATTTTCTTGAGCCTTGAGTGGCTCTTCATGTCATTGTAAATATCAATCTCTTTTTATTTTTGTTTCAATAACTGACCCCATAGCCCTTGGATAAGGCAATGTATCTACTTATTCTTGGCAGCCCACAGGGGCAATGCAATCCCTTGTGGAGCCAATGTTATCACACTAAATTGCCTTGGGTCTTTTAGTTTGTTTTCAATTTATTTTCAAGCCTTAGATTTTTAATTTTTTTTTAAAGTCTCATCCCTTTAAAATTTATGTTTTGTAGGACCCCTTAGAAATTAAAGTTTTTGAGTCTTAGCTCTTATTTGATCCTCAAATTGGTTTTTGATCCTTGAACCATTTTAGCTCATGACTCATTTTGGTACCCTTCATGACTTGTCCCTAGGTCGATCCCTCCGATGACTAGAGTGATGTGAAACTCCTCTCTCCTCACTCATGACCTCATAGGCATACCTCAACATACTTTCTTACCTATCTAATCACATTTTAAAGTGGATGCATTGCCTACTCATCAGGCAGTTCCATAGCACCTATCACGTTCATCATACTTCCACCTCGAGCCATGATTTCCATGACTGATGTCTTTCCCTTGTTTTCAGTTCCAAAATTCAGTTAAATATGCCTTCAAATATCTTCCATTTATGAGCTTTGGTAACAGTTTCTAATTTTGAAAAACTCAACAGTGTTGTGATGCGCAAACTCATAAGTTCTGATCAGGCCGAATTTTTCTCAAGGCCGAAGTTTTCTCAAAGTTCATCCTAAGTTTTCTCAAGGCTGAAGTTTTCTCAAAGTTCATCCTAAGATTGCGTTGAAGATCTCAATAGGTGTCTACTCCATATGTATCCCATGTTACCTCCTATGCGTATTAATTTTCACAGGAAATTTGTTCTCGAGTTTTTGTTTTGCTAAGATTGCCTAATAGTAAGGGATCCATATTTGCATGGTAACCTTGTTTTTCTCCCCTTCGAACCTGTAAATTTATTTTCCCGTATCTATGGTCTGATCATTGTTGTTTTCTTTAACCATTGAAATCGCAAGCCTATAAATAGCCTATCCTTTGTGTATGTGTTGCGCTACCTAGAGGCATTGCTCAAACCAACTTTGTTTTCCTTTCTTCCTTTCACCTTGGGGTTTGGATTTTTCACTCAATTAAAGAGGGCCAAATTCAGACTACCTCCTCACTTCTTACACTCTAGAATACCTGTATGAGCCTAAGGGTTTAATTCCTAAAAATTCTAGCTTGGCTTACTAGCATCAAACTGTCTAAAAGAGTCAGCCTTATCTATTTGAAGCCCTATTCAAAGCCTTCCTGATCATTACCATCCCTTAAGACTTTAAAAAATCCTCATCACGAGCCATGGAGACTCCTCAATTGAGGAAGACACACAAAGGTGGCAAGGTGGTTACGACATAACCAGTGGACATTCCCCTTTTTGATATAGAAACCATGGAAAGAGAGGCCTTTCAAAGAGTAGGGTGCCTCTCCTTCTATCAAAAAATGTAGAGAGGCCATCCAGAGGTAGCAAGACAGTTTTCACTACAGTTTGATGGTAAGAAAACTAAGTTTGGGGATTTGTAGTTTGAAGTGACAGAAGCCTCTATCTCAGTTACAACAGGGATCCCCATTACAGGTGAAAGGTGGTTCAAAGCCATGGCTTTGAGTTCAGCCTATGAAAAAGATCTTTTTAAAAATGAATATGAAGCCAATGGATTGTCCAAAAGTATGCCAAGGATTCAATTGATTGAACAATTTGACAGATTACTAAAGATCATACAGAAATATTTTACTTGTGAAGGGAGATTCAACACCTTGTACCAGTACCATATAAGGTTGTTGGTACATTTTACTAGTAAGGTTGAGATGAATGTTCCTTATTACTTGTTGAGGAGTATAGGTAAAATGTCAGACAGGATACAAGACAAATCCAAGGATGTGAATTCTAGCCTTTTCCACTCTTGACTAATCAGAATGTTGGTCTCTGAGGAATTGGTTAAGAAAGAGATTTCATGGGAGAATTTTATTGTTAAATATCATTTCAAGTTGGATCTAGCACCAACTCCTCAATCATAGAGGGCAATTTTTTTTCACCCACCGGTACATCTAAAGTAGAGACCAGTAGGAAGAGAAAGGGTAGAACCCATGTTCAAGTTCCAGAGATCAGCAAGCAGGTCAAAGAGGCTGAGGAGGAAGTTTTTCCTTCTCCACATGGAGATTTTTCACCTCCTCCTCCACCAGGGTTAGAAGAGGTGTCTTCTTCTACCAAAGCTACATCCAAGAAAGGGAATAAGCTTCTCTTTCCCTCTTCTCCTCCAGCAGTCTAAATCAAGGGTAAAAGGCCTTTCATAATATCATCAATTCCTAAGGAGGTTTTCAAAGAGAATTCTTTACTAGAAACCCCTATTCAAAAGAAGAAAGGTAAGAGCATTGAAAATCCTGTGGAGGAAAAATCAGAAACCTTAGTTCAGAGGAACAAGGGTAAAGGTAGGTCTCAGCCTACTGAAGGGAAAAAAGAAACCCCTGTACAAAAGAGTAAGGATAAAGGTACTAAAATACCTTTGGAGAGAAAAGAGGAAACCCCTATGAAACACTTTGAGGAGCCTGTGATAATAAATGAAGAAACCATTGTGTAGAGGAAGAAAGGTAAAAGAAAAACCACCCAGAAACCTGATGAGGTGGATAAGACATTTCCCATACAGGTAGAAGAAAAGACTGAGAAAAAACCTCTTGAGACTGTGCATAACATTGCTCCTCCTGACAGTCAGACTTTCAAGAGACTTATCAGGCAACTTAAGGATGCAAGAAAGGAGGTGGCTAAATTGAAAGAGGAAGCCATGACTGATAGAGCCAAGATGACAAACCTTATGGATGGCTACAGTCACACCCTTGACTTGTCAAGGTTTGCAGCAAGAAGGGCCCAGCCCCTTCATAGACAACTTAAGAATCTATATAGATAGAACAGAGGCTTCCAATCTCAGAACAGGAAGCTAAAGGCAGAGCTGAATCATTTTCAAGATGAGGTAGCCCAAAGAAATCTACAGGTGTTGGTGGAAGTTGCCATTGAAGATGACAAACCAACAGCTAAGGAGAGCATAGCTACACCAAAGAAGCCTGTCAATGCTAAGAAGAAGAAGTTTGTTGTGTCAATTGAACATCCTCTTTCTACCAGAAAGAGTATGAGGTTAAATGTCAAAATGACAAAATAGTTGGTAAAGGGTAAGCCCCATTTTTTAGGATGTATCTTTTTGGGAGGGTTAACCAATATGAAAATATTATCTCTACAATATATATAGGCTTCTAAGCGCTTAACTATTTGGGTTTTGAGTTTTTGCTAAGTGCTAGCTTCCTGCAGTGGTAAAGGGCACTACCTATTGTACAGTCAAGGAACCTAAGTAAAATGGTTTTGTCATCATGAGAGACCACAAATTTCTCAACACATGTTCAAGGTTGAAGGCGCTATGTTTTTGGAAATGCTACCTAAACCTACACACAGACGCATCGTAAGTGGTGCTACCTAATATTTCACAGAGGGAAAATAATTGGCACACAGGCACAGAGCAAGTGGTGCTACCTAATGGTGCTACCGAATATTTTACAGAGGGTAAAGGTATGCGCATAGTCGCAACACAGAGGTGATACCTACAAGCGCTACCTAATATTTCACAGAGGGAAAATAATTGCCACACCGGCGCAGAGCAAGTGGTGCTACCTAATGGCACTACCGAATTCTCGTTGTAGTGAGCTACCCAGATTTTCTACCCAAGTAAGCTGCCAATAAAGACCAGGGATATAGGAGGACCAAGCTAACAAATTTTGGATAAGTTGATGATGAAGAAGGATGGATAAGTAGCAGCTGACACTATGAAGACAACCACATGCTTTGAAAGACACATGGTAAACAGGGAGTTGCGCAGCAAAAGGGAATCAAATTAGTTTGAAATTCAGTTGGATTAGTCACCAACATTTTTATGTTTTATAGCATAGGTGGTTAAGATAAGTTGTTAGATGAAATAAATGTTTTGAGTTTTTCAGGGGAAGAAGGCCAACTCATACCTCCAGTTGTTGCCTCCCTTTTTTTATAAATAGATAGATCATTTGATTTAGTAGGTTCAGATGGTTGAGAAAGGCTCCCTTATACTGTAATATTTCAATGAAGTAACTATGATCTAGTGATGTACTGGA